>JADBJO010017472.1:0-68432 GCA_016801955.1 Conus betulinus | reverse complement strand
TTATCGATCAATCAATCTTTCAATCAATCAATCTATCTATCTAATTATCTATCTATTTATCTATCTATCTATCTATCTACCTATCTATCTATCTCTATCTATCTATCTATCTGCCTATCTATCTATCTTTCTATCTATAGATATAGATTTGCAACGATTGGTAAGATGGAATCCGTCCTTCAGGGATGTAGGAATGAATCATTGTCTCCATATTTCTTGATGATGTTCAGAGTGTGCAATCAAGAAATACCCATGTGGTTCAACACGCGGATGATCTTGCAATATGAAAGAAAACTGTCCTGAGAAAGCAGGCAAGAGGTCTGGTAGTCATGTACAGCAGTTACATCTACATGAAATGAACAACTTACTTAAAGCAAATGGACTAGAATCATAGGGCGAAAGCACATTTTTTTATGTTGTTCAGCAGTGGAGAGAAAGTCCTTCAGTATCAACAAAGTGTGAAGTTTGTAGAAGTCCCTTCAACGCTGAAACTGAGCAGGAAAATGTGTGTAAAAATCTGATAAATAAAGCAAGAAGGAGGATAAAGTTTGTTTAAATGGTAAGTGTCAACACTACGGTCAGAATGATATTCCAACCCTTGAACTCTCCTCTTTCTTTAGTTCGCTCAAAGCTTAAGTATGGACCAGAGGTGTATCTTTCTGCCCTGATTATCTTTATATACAAAGCATTGAACGCAAAGTGGTTAACTTGGCTTAGATGTTTTAGTGCATGCCAGTACGTACAGGTACTGCATGTTTTACTTTTCTTGCAAACAAACTAGTTTAGATACATCATTTGAAGCTTGTCATTCAAAACTGCAGTCGATGTTAATGAGTTTTAATAAGTGTTCACCAACTATTGTCGAACACAGTCAAATTGTGGTCTAAAATGGAATGAAATAGCAGGCAGTTTTGCAAAACTGGGAGCACAGGAACGTAAGAAAATCATTACATTCTTTCGCTGCCAGTTTACATATTTGATATACTTATAGGCTTGGAATATAGCATATCTAAAAGATATTTTTGTGAAAAGTCGTATACATTGCCCATCCACTTTCAACGCCTGGCTGTAGTAATAACAAAATAAAGTGGGACACACGAAACACCAAATTTGTTGGTGTTGCCTGCATGTGTAGAAAAAACTGTTTGGTGCTACATATTTTATTAGTGTCCTGCATCAAAAGACATGCAGAGAGGTTTAAGTTTTGAGAGGATGAAAATGAAAGTTTTTTTTTCATCAGTCATTCGTTACTGATAATGCAACTGGTATTGCTCAATATGAAGTAACCAACTGTAATAAGTATCCAAAACCTGCGTGCTTACAACTGTTGCAAACTCGCGATTCTTCCACTTTTTGATTTTATTTTACGTCCCTAATATAAACGTGACAAGCAATTGTTATATTTCAGCGGAAAGGGTAAAAACGCGAACTTTGCAACGAGCATAGACTTAAATATATTTTGGGTAAAATAGCAACACTTCAGTAACAGAAACAACATAACTAAAACGTAGGAGACCACAATCTTGTTTACATTTGTTTTGCTAGTATGACAACAGCGAATGAGGAAGAAAAGGGGCATAAAATTTCACTCTTACTTTGAACAGACGCAGAGAAAGCCTGAGATATTCAATATGCATAATCCAAGTGAAAAATATAGAAAATGAAAATAAGTCATGGCACACTGTACAGACTTTTCACTGTTTTGGCTTCAGACGATACGGCGTATAAAACGGCTAAATACGCAGGGCGAATGCATCAAGCTCAGATTCTTTTCAATGAGCTTGTTACATCTTTACATCTCTCATCCTCTAAATGACTTTGCTGAACCAGTTCTAACACCTCATGTAATGCCACGTTTCTTCTTGTTGGCGAGGCAGGAAATTCCACCCGTGCCTTTTGCAGAAATTCCGAATGCCAGACGGGTCTCTTTGTTTGGACTACTCTCGGGTCACAAAGGTCATGCAAATTTACTCTTTCCAATGGCTAGAACCCTGTTCTAAATACTTAGGGTAGTGCATCCCTCAGACCGTAACGAGAGAGAGAAAAGGGGATTTTTTTTCATAGTTATGCCGTAACTGAGGCACAGCACGTCCAGGGAGGGGGTTGCCATGACCACGGAACTGCTCGTCGTGAACAAGTTGACTGATTACCGTAACTATCGCAAGGGGCGTTGCGAAGAGGTTTGTTGTTTCTTGTGGATAGAAATAGATTATGGGGCGAAATATAAGAAGTAAGGGGTTTTCTTGCTTACTAAAAATGTCGTGGGCACACACGTAGTAAGCCAGGGCAGGAAGGTTAGGACACAAAACTGAACAGGCGTCAAGAAAAAGGACGTAAGAGAGGTTTTCAGTCCAGGACTGAAAGAGTCCGGTGTTGGGTTTTGAAGATAGGAAAGGGATACTCGTTCCACGAATGTGAACGGGGGAATAGAGGAAGAGTGGCTTCCGATAGTGGATTGTTTAAATCTGGCGGTTCAGAAGAAGAGTGCGGAACACAGAGGAGGGAATAAAGACGTCACAGGGACAGGAAAAAGGCAGAATGGTGAACGAATTGAATAAGAGCTTCATTTGGCACTGTATTCTTAGTGGCACTGGCAGACAACTGAAAAAACTACAGGAGAGGAGCAATGCATCCAGATCCTTCCTTTCTAAAGACAGGCCAAGTGGTGGAATATTGTTTTCATTGAAAGGAGTTGAGATAGGAAGACCAGAGAGAGAGAGAGAGAGAGAGAGAGAGAGAGAGAGAGAGAGAGAGAGAGAGAGAGAGAGAGAGAGAGGAGTAGTCAATGCAAGAAAGAGTGAGAGAAAGCCACATTTAGATGTAGAGTCTGCGGACAAGTATTTCCAAATTTAACAGGTGTGCTGTAATTGACAGTAGCATGATTGACAAGTTTGAGTGCTGAATATTTGCATGTTGTCATAGATAAAAAATAAGATTTTTAACTGGACTGGAAAAAAAGATTTGTGTGTGCGTGTGTGTGTGTGTGTGTGTGTGCGCGCGCGCGCGCGCGCGTGCGTGTGTGTGTGTGTGTGTGTGTGTGTGTGTGTGTGTGTGTGTGTGATGAGATCGTTTGAAGCAAAGGTGACGAAAGAGAGTTTTTGTCTGGTTTTCAAATACATGGATTTGATTTTGTAAGCATTTCACTGGAGTTAATTCGGAGTCATCCCATTTTCATTTGCGGAAAGCAGCAAACTATGTCAAGAGGAACAGAAGACAGAGTTTCAGGAGTGCCACTTATTTTGGGTTGAGTGTCCCCTACATAGATAGATTATGATTTGAATTGTATCCGCCGATAGTATCTGCAAGAGAAACAGTGTATGGTGTAGAGAGAATAGGAGTGAGAATGGACACTTCATTTGAATTGGATAGATTCAGAGTGTACCATCGATTGTAACGAATGGCAGTCTGTCAGATGTTTTGGACTCGAGCCAGGTTCTGGCAGTACCCTAGGTTCCCTTTGTATTTAGAAAACACGCAAAATACAAATAAGAGGATTATAGTCTCAAAGCAGCTGACGGGTAAAGAAAAGCTAGGAGCAATGTGTTTACAGAGAAGGACGATAACGAGATTGAAGTATAGTAACATCAGTGTTGTGGTCAAAAGGATAGGCCAATTGAAACGGCTGGAAAAGGTTGCTGTAGTCGACATGGTCGTTGAAATGGTTCAGGTTGGTTTTCTATCAAAGTTTGGAAATAAACGAAAGGTTTGAAACAGGTCCATTTATCAGGATGTTTTAATCAAGGTTGGATTTTTTTCAAAAGGAAGTAAACGACTGCAGTTTGAAATCAGGAGGAAAAAAACTCCAGAAAAAAAAAGGTCGGCTGATGATTTTGGTATTGGCTGGAAAAAGTCGCTGTCACATAGCAAAAAGACGGAAGCAGGTATAGCGTAAGCTGCATGCAATTTGACTGTCGATTCTTTCAGGATGTACAGATTCAGTCATGGGGTAAAGGGAAAGACAGGTATGGCAGTTAACTGAGAATCGGGAAGAATATGTAGAACAGAAGATTGGAGAAGGGGCCATTCACAGGGATGTTCGACCTCAAGTTGTCAGTTTGAACCTGCTGATCTTTGTCCAAACAACGTGTATCTTTGTGAGGAGAAATCTTGAAATAGTAGCTTGGGAGACTGTTTGCAGTTCAAATAGGAAAACTATTGCCAGTGAGGTTCTCAAAATATTGTGCTCCTTTAACTGCTGTAATTACATGTGTGCTTCAGGTTGACAGAAAGTCTCTCTTGCTGGTGCTTCCTACTAGCTGTTGCTTAGTGCTGTGTTCTGGCTCACCACAAGGGCGTTTAGCATAGTGCCTGTATTTGCACTCAGTTGTTTTCATGATATGTGCTCTTTACATGCGGACTACAACTGAAGGAATTATTGCTCCTTGTACATCGAAGTACACCTTGCTTGGGAAGAAATCACTTATGGCCTAAGATCATGAAAACGAGCCAGAGAAGAGTACAGATCAGTTCCACATGCTGAAAGAGGACACTAACCATATGCGACCGAAAGTTTCCAATCCACACTACTCATAAAAAAGTAGATCTTATCAGGAAAGAAAGGCACCTTGGATGTGATCGTCGCACAAACGAAAGGATCACCCAGACAAAAGTAAGGCCAGATATAACCTCTCCTCACCTCCACTTCCAGGACCTGTTAGGTGCTAAATTCAGAGGAGATCAAACACTTTATTAACGTCAGGGGTTATTAAAGGGAATCTTAAAACTGTTCTGTGCTGTGTTCATGAGTAGCTGGTACATAGATTGGGTGTGTAACAGAAGAATGTATGTTCACGTTGTGATAAAAACTGTATAAGAATTCCCATATGTGTTAGCAAAACTTAGTCATAAAATTTAGACGCAGTCCTAAGCAACAGTCAATGAAACTTCATAGTATCAGGGAAGTAGTTCGTCTTCTTCATGATCAAAGTACTCATTCAACTCAACACCAGCGCCCACCGGCCAGAAACATTAAAGAAAGGCAAGAAAGGAACCACCAAGTACGATCTTTGTTGTATCTGCAAGATAAATTTGGACAGGTTTTCACGTTCCAGTGTGACAACTGCCAGGAACGATAGCATGGATTATGTATGAATGTGACTGTCATCATTGCACTAGAACTTTTTAAGGTACACGTTCAAGTCTCGCAATTATCGGCCAACCAGAACTGAAACCCCTGTTTTTCAGGATGGCACCCGGAATCAGCATAATGGGCGTAACTGAGAATTTTTCAGCCCAAAGCCAATTTTCAAGCCAGTGGAAAGTTTATGTTGTAACATCTGAGAGTGACTGTGAGGAAAGCTTGCAAAGGATAGTCGCTGCTGCCAAGCGCCGAAAAAGCGAAGAAAAGACTCTCCAGGAGAAAACAAAATCCCCAAAACAAAGCAGAAAACTAGTTTAAGAGCCAAAGCTCCTCGGTTATTCCCAAGATTCGCCCTCTCGAGAGGAGTCATAAAGACTGAGTTAAACTAAAGGGAAGACTACTGAAAGCTTTGGCAGGATTCTTTTCCTGTCACTGAATACGTTCTTGGGTTTACAATCAGCCTACAGCCGTCCAAGTGAAGTTTCACGACAAAAGAAGCAAGGAACTTCACGTTAAAAATACAAACTCCAAGACTACACCGTCCTGGTCTAAGAATACAGGTACTGATTTTCTTTTCTCGGTCACACAAAAGAAGACACTCTTCACAGCACAGTCTTACGAAAACATCGCCAGTTCTTTTCAAGGTTGAGGTTTAAAGTTGATTCGCACTCCAGTTCACCCAGCTCATTCTCGTTCCACACATACGCCAACCACAGCGTGTAGATAAATCATACACTTCGGAAATTGGCCGCTCCTGGTCAGCTGGCCAAAAACATAGTCGGGGGATGGGGAGGGGAAGAGGGGAGGTGTTTGTGAAAAAAAAAAAAACTCTGGTAGTACATGGGACGAACGAGCTGGCGCATCCAGCCATATGGTAGGACTAAAAAGCAGCGCTGAGAAAACAGTTCCAGTCTAAGTTCTGTTTTTTAATCATAGAACATGACTATATTTTTTCGTTTCTCTTCAAAGGTCAAAGGCAAGACTGATCAGGATGAGTTGATTGAAAATATTATTGGAAAATATTTCGATCTTCCTGTAAAAAAAAATCAATTTGGAGAAGAAAAAAAATATCCCAGATTTTTCACTTCTTCAATAAAACGCTACAGGCCATTTCTCATATACAAGCACTCACCTTGACCTTCCTGACCGGTTAAAGCGACGGCTTGAGAGTACAAGCTTCTTACCCTTGTACAGCTCACACATTACTATGCCAGAACTCAAGAGTTGCCAATTGGGGTGTGTGCCACAATGAACCATTCACACAGATCAAAAGGGTTCACAGCCCAGTCGGTATGACTCAAGGGAGAAACCTTCTAACATACACCAAAAAGGGGAGACAACTGATACCAGACACTGAGCAGATCAAAGCTGAGGTACCAGTAGAGGTGGGCACGAAGGGCAATCGTATCTGGGGCTTCAAAGAAACGCTAATTGGTGAGGATGCAAATGTTGAAAATAATGCTACGAAGTTTCATTTTAATCTGAGACAGGGCTCTGTCTATATTGGGATGCAAATGTTGAAAATAATGCTACGAAATTTCATTTTAAGCTGAGACAGGGCTCTGTCTATATTGGGATGCAAATGTTGTAAATAATCCTACGAGGTTTCATTTTAATCTGAGACAGGGCTCTGTCTATGTTCTTTTTTTTTCATAACATAGTGTGGCGTCATTCACGCCAGAGACTTACAGATTCTTGCAGGCTTGTTCAAGAAAGTTGATTATCACTCTCCGAGATACATGTGTTATGCGGATGACACTTGACTTAAACTTTCAGTCTTCACAACTGAGCCCATAGCAAATTCAGTTCTGGGTGGTAGGTAGTCGGAAAGAAAATCTAGCCCCCAAAATAGCTCAGATGGAAACAAACCCATGAACTCATACCGGAAATCCGCGACGTAACCTGTGCACTACAGTGGATGGTTTGACGCCCACTTTTATATGGATAGTTGGAACAATGCATCCCACCGTCAGGCTTAGAGCTACATTGTGCTAGAACGAACTCGTACTGAAGTTGGGAAAGACATCCATCTGATCAGCACTTGTGCCTCCTTTGACCCAACTACTTGTCCTTCTGTAGATACCTCAGCAGTTTCCTGTAGAAATAGTAATGGCAGTTGCCTTTCACGCAAAGTATTTCTTGTTGCCGTCCCAGGGTCCCTACCAGCATGATATCCTCACCAGCCTCATCTAATCGCTATGTTTGGCTGCTATTGGCAAAGTTGGATGGGACTACGACATGAAAAAGGATTCCTGATCCTCAAGGGCAGCAATTCATTAAAAGGTCCTGCCCTTGGTCATCTTTTGACACATCTGTGTTCTACAATGCCACTGGATTCTTAATGACTTCAGAAGTGAAGCTTACCTAATGATGCGTCATGTACTTAGAACGAAAGTGCACAGAGACTATCCTATCTGCCGGCATTGGTTCTCCCAGGATGAATGTGTCTGTGACCAGTGGAAGCAGACCTTCCTTCACTTGTAGCTCAGGTCTTATACTTTTTGTAAACTCCCATACCAAGCAGCAGATTGTGGCACTGTAGGAAATGCAGACCATTCCTCGCCTTAACTTCATGTCTTGCACCTCTGGTGAACTCATGTACCCAGTAGCAGTTGCAGCACTGCAGGCGATGGTAACCTGCCCCTCATGGATCTGGACACCTCCTTCACCATGAGAGTGGTGGTCGGTGCTCAATACAATTCAGCTTGTGGCTGAGAGTGTGGATACTCACCCAAATGCCAATCAAGGCTCTGCTGGATATCACAGTGCATTCAGAAGACCTTAAACGTTAACAGTGGAGACGACTTGTGGATTTGCCAGGATAGTCTGAATTCTCTGTGACTCAGGAGATGACCAAACTCCTAGCCGAAATTTTGCTAAATTTGTTGTCAAGTTGAACACTCAAGCGACTTGAATTGCTCCACTAAGGATTTCTTTCTCCACCTCCACCACAACTTTATGGAGGGGGGGGGGGGGGGGAGTTTTTAACATAAATTTTGGAGGGATAGTGATGCACACACTCTGAGCATATGATACATCTAGTTCTGAGCACAATCGGAAGCACATTCATGTCATGCTTCAGATTTACTCATTTTGGTCTGATGCTGAGAAACCATTGAGAGGAGAGCAGTGATAAACACCATTGCACGATGGCTGCAAGGTCCTTGATTCACACTACTCGCAAACAGAACAGAAAAACATGAGCAAGACCAGACAACCCGGACGTGACAATCACCGAGACGTGTTGATCATCTAAACGAGATAGCCATCCACACCAGATAAACATCAGAGGTGACCGATCACTAATCAACTAATCAATTACCTTTCCAGGACCTGTTAGGTGAAGTAGTGTGTATATGCGTGTATGTACAAATACCGTAAGAGAAAAACACTTCAGACTTGATCGAGCAGTTTTTGGCATGCTTGTGTACTTGTTTTCTTTTTGTTTATGATGCAAGGTATTTTCTTTTGTCCTGTCGTGTCTACGTTAGTTTTCTACTGTTGAATGTCTTCTCAAATAGGTTTGGTCAACTATCAGACTTTGAGTCGTTATTGTTTTGTACCCCCTCTCATCACAATGTGGTCTGGTTGATGTTTTCCTGTGCAGGTGTTTGTATCCCATCTGTATATCCACCTGTAGCATCCGCACTCTGTGTCATTTCCCTTACTCAATCCAGATCTACTTACCTGTGGTCTGGCTCGTTTACTTCTTTTTTTTTTTTACTATTTCATCCCATGGGTTCCTGAGATGGCCACTGTTCTAGAGTCCCAAGACTGGTCTGATAATCCCATATTACCTCTGCTGCTGGCCCTCCCTAAGGTTCAAGAACCCTGAGGCTGGTGGCGGCATTGGCCTCAGACTACCTCTGCTGGCGACTTTCCCTGGGGTTTTAGAGTGCAGATGCTGGTGAAAGTATTTCCAGATGATATTAGCTGGAGGTCTACTTTGGGGTTCTAGAGTTTGAAGGCTGGTGGAGCTGGTTCCATATTACTTTCAGCTGGAGATTCTCCCTGTGGCTTCAGAATCTAAAGACTTTCGGTGGTGGGTTCCAGATAACCCCTCACCCAGCTGGTGGCCTGAGGTTCCTGAGTCCTGAGGTTCCTGAGTCCTGAGGCTGCCGTTGGTGAGTCCGATTACCTCAGCTGGTGCCTTTCTACGGGGTTTCAGATTCCGGAATCTGGTGGTAGTGGGTTCCAGGTGACCTCAACTGTTTTGACTTCCACTGGTGCCTCAGAGTCCACAGCCTTGTAATGATGGATCACGATTCCCTCAGCTGGTGGCCTTCCCTTGGGTTCCTGAGTCGTGAGGCAGGTGAGAGTAGTTCCAGATGACCTCAGCTGGAGGTCTTCACTGGGGCTTTAGATTCCTGAGACTTGTGGAAGGTATTACCATCTATCTCAGTCAGTCAACAAGAGCTGGTCAGCCTGATTACAGAACTTCCACGACAGTTTTTGCTGTTGGGTGATTTCAGATCAATGGACACAGTCCTCTTTGGAGCAGTGTGAAATCTTCATCCAGAGGTCTGCTTCTTTAGGACGTCTTTTCAGAGCTGGTTTGTGCTGTCTAAAATGGTGGGTCTCCAACGTATCTCCATCCTTCCACAAGTACACTTTCATGATTAGGTTTGCCGATCTGTGGTCCCTCGCTGATCCTGGAGTATGTGTGGTCTGTCTTTGAATATCTGCATGAAAGTGACCATTTTCCGGGGTTCTGTTAAAATCAGTAACAACTGAAAATGCCCCTGTTCCGAACATCTTAATTATAAAAGGCCAGTTGGATTCTTATTGCTGCAAATATTTCAAAGGAACTCCTGGAAACTGACATTCTTTGAACTGAGGACCCAGCAGAATCTTTTAACTAACACTTCGATTAAATCCGCAAAAAAAATCCTGGAAACTGGGGGCGTCTTTGAACTGAGGACCTGAGGACCCAGCAGAATCTTTAACTAACACTTCGATTAAATCCGCAAAAACCTGTATTCCGATGTCTTGCTGTAAACTGGAACTACCCAAAGCACCTTGGTTAAATTCTGACGGCAAACAAATCTAAAGAGAACGCAAACGAGCTCAGTGCCAAAGACCTTTAGCTCCCCAATGCGCGAGCCCATAAAAAAACTCTGAGCCAAAATGAGACACACTATTGAAGTCAGTAAACGTCAGTCTTGGAAAAACTTCTGCATCAGGATAACATCTAAAACACCCATGAAGAAAGTCTGGAACGTCATCCAGAAAATCAAAGGGAAGAACACCAACCCAAAAATTCATCACCTGAAACTTGCCTGCTCTGATAACTCGGAAACAAGCTGTTGCCAGTCTGCTGGCCTACACTTTTTCAACAGAACTCATAATTATCAAATAAATCTGTTGTTTTTTTTTCAAACAAACAACTCATGGAAAAAAGTTTTCAACCACTTCACTTCAGACAACTCTGAAATGTATAAATTACCTTTTTCAATTGATGAACTGAACTCAGTTCTGCAAACCTGCAACAATTCTGCACCTGGACTGGATGATATTCATTATCAACTTTTGAAATACCTCCCAGAGAGCCGTCTCCAACCCTCATAAAAGTCTACAACCATATGTGGACCACAAGGTGCTTTTCGCCCTCCTGGCGAAAAGCTTGAGCATTCCGATTCTTAAACCTGGAAAAGACCTTACCAATCCTTCAATCTATCACTCAGTAGTTCTGACCAGCTGCCTCTGCAAGCTAATGGAAAAGATGGTCACCTCCCGTCTGATGTGGAAGCTGGAAACTGATGGCCTTTTGGCCAATAAACAGTGCAGGTTTCGGAAGTACCACTGCATCGTTGACCATTTAGTCCATCAGGAAACCACTACCCGAATGCCTTCATTAATAAAACATGTGGTTGCTATCTTTTTATCTGGAAGAAAAAGTGTATGATACTACTTGAAAATCTGTAATTCTCATGGATCTTCATAAACTTGTTTTTCCTGGTCATCTGCCTTTCCTTCTTACAAAACTTTCTGGCAGATCGGCAGTTCCAAGTCCGTATTGGCACCACGCTGTCTGAAATCCATGGGCAGGTTTTAGGTGTACCTCAAAGGAGCATTCATTCTACTGCTATCTTCAGTATCAAAATTAACGACATTGTCAGTTCACTAAATCAGGGATCCGAGTCGTCTCTGTTTATTGATGGCTTTGCACTGTACGCAGTTGGAGCCTCTTATGCCAGTGTACAGCGTCGACTCCAATTTGTGTGGATAAGATTCTACAGTGGACTGAGGAAAAACGGGTTTACCTTCTCAAGCACCAAAACACAGTGTATCCATTTTCAGAACTTTCGTCAGTACTTTGCCATTCCAGAAATTCGTCTGGACGAATCCACTATTCCAGCTTTGATCCGCTCCAAACTGGACTATGGATGTGTGATGTACGACTCGGCCAGACCTTCCTATCTGAAAAATCTAGATTCCATCCACCATCAAAGGCTTCGATTGTGTCTGGGTGCACTCTGCACCACCCCTTTTAATAGCCTGTGTCCTGAGACAGGAGAACCATCTCTCTCGAACTGTCGTCTGCAACTGCGCATGAACTATGTTTGAATCTATCTTCCGAACCCCCTTAACCCTGCATATAACTGTGTTTATGATCCGAAGTTCTAGAAGAAGTTAGATGACCACCCCAGTTCCACTCTTGGAAATTCGTATTCTTCCCCCCAATGAAACAATGCAGATACAGATCTTAGAGTAGTTTGAGAATTATCTAAGTTTCCCGATGACCCACCATGGACTTTTTTTTCACTCCAGAGATCCTGTTTGATTTAACTTCGCACCATAAAGCACCACTAGTTCCGTGGTATACAAATCCTTTTTTTTTGCCGAACTATGTTCGAAGCTTCCATCGTTCAGAAGAATTTTCACCAATGGTTCCAAATCATCCGAGGAGGGAGTTGCGTCTGCTTTTTTTTTTTTTTTTTTTTTGTGCAACCGATTTCCCTCTGAGATGTTCTAAACACATTCTATTGACAGCTCCATCTACGCTGCTGAGTTGACAGCTTTGGTCCTAGCTCTTAATAAAATGGTCTACAAATCGAAACATAAAGATTTCTTTCTTTTGCCGGACTCACTTTCTGCTTTGGAGACTATTGCCAGCCGTAGCCTCAAGCACCCTCAACTGTTAAAATTATTCGAACTGTACACCTGTCTGAAATCAAATGGACACAACATAGTTTTTGCTTGGGTCCCAGCCACGTGGGGCATTCAAGGTAATGAACTGGTTCATGAACTTGCCAAGAGTTCCACAAAGAACGCTGAGCAGATTGTCTGCCCCTCACACTGATCTGAAATCCAAAACACATAGGCTTATTTCAAAGGCCTTTGGCAAGAGGAATAGACTCACAGATGGAGAACAAAATGTACAAATCCGTCCAAACGTGATAGAATTTTTCCATGTTCCCAAGGTGGCCGTAAAGAAGGAACAGTTTTGTGCCATTTGCATACATATGCCACTCCTTTGGTGAAGAAGCTCCATGGTGCATTCCATGTCATGTACCACTTGCATGATGTAAGACATAAATATTGTACCGCAGACTCCATGAAAACATAGTTCAGGGATGTCCCACCTGATGTGATCTTTGAGTTTAAAAAGAGATTAACATTTTTCATCTGATCTAAGATTTAACGGGAAAAAAAAAGATTTTTCACAAAGGTTCCGGTGTGTTTACACAAGGTGTATTTTACAGGGTTGTGTAAATGGCTTCTTTTTTTTAATGGCTTGAGTTGTCTTGAACGCAGTGACAGTCCTGACATGATCCTTTACAGTCAGCTGGGCTATAAGCAACATCACCTTATCTTACCATTATTCCAGCTGTGAAAGAAGGCCAGTTTCAGGTTGTTATCTTTTTTTTATTAAATCAGAAGTTGAACTTTAAAAGTCACATCCAACTCTGAAAAACTGCTGGTCAGAAAGCACTGACTATTCTGAGGCTGGGGCGCTAATAAGAAAACTCTTCTGCATCTTCGTAAGGCTCTGATGCACTCCTTCGTCCGTGAGGCATAAACATTTCACCGCAGACTCCATGAAAACCTTGTTCAGAGATGTCCCCACTGATGTGATCTCTGAATTTCTGAAAGCGATTAACATTTTTCTTTTGATCTAAGATGTTACAGAGGAAAGCTTTTTACAAAAAAAAAAAAAAAAAAAAAAAAAAAACGGGGTGTGTTTTTTAGGTGTGCTTTAAAGGGCTGTGTAAATGAGGGTTTTAGAAATGAAATGACGACTTGTGAGTTGACTTGAACGCAGTGACAGTTCTGATATGGCCCTTTGCGTTGGCTGGGCTATATGCAACAGTATCTTACTCTGGCTCTGGTCCTTTACTTGCTAGAATTGAGAGGTGTTGTATGAGATCACAGACAAGCGTACCCACAAAGCCCATTGCTGTACCCACAAAAAAAACCGTTGTCCAAACTCTTTTTTTTTGAAGGATGTTGTTGCCGGAGCTTTTGGTTGTAATGTTTCATCTGGCAGTACTAATCGCATTGCTATCTCTTCAAGGTCTTGGCTGTGCATCGATATGTACTTTCGTCGGATTAGCTGTGTTTTGCATGAACTAGGGATATTTTCCACCATGTTTTTTTTCGTGTTTTTTTTTTCATTGCAGAGTGAACATCCTTCTGATTTTCACCATTTAACCATCAGATCTGCGTTTGAGAGCAGGACGACCAAAGAATGAAGATGATTCTGAATAGCCAAGTGCCATGTTTCATTTTTTTTTTACAGCTAAGACTTCTTTAGAGTGCTCCTTTGTATATAGTTCATTTAACCTGTGTATTTTGACTGTATTGTTGTCTAAATTCTGTTGGTGTCCTCGTCTTCCTTCTTCTTCTTCTTTATTTTGTTTTTCTTTTTTTTTTTTTTTTTTTTTTACTAAACAATACTTCTTTGAGCGCAAAACAATGTTTACACAGCAGTAAAATCACAAAAAACAAAAATATGCAAGCAAATAAACAATCAAATGTTCGTCCCCCCACTCCCCCTTCCCCAGTTCATCCTCCACCTGACGCAAAAAATCTCAATCTTTTAACATGCGAAGCGAAGTTTTGCAGCAGTCGCCCACAATTCATTTATCGTTGAACATGTCAGGTAAGGTTTTGTTTGCATAGGTAATTCAAAAGACCTGAAGGTTGAATCCGAATTAGATTCGCGTGTTAAATTAAGCGTTGTTGATAAAGTTTTCAAGTCAATCAGTCAAGGCTAAGAAAAACCAAACCTGTCAATATTTTTTACGCAAATGATCGAGTTGTATATATATTCTTTCAGTTTGTCAGTGTTGTCAGCAACTTAAAGCTTTTTGTATATTCTCTTGATGGTCATCTCTTCCAGTCCAGCATGCACATTCTATATCAGCACTATAACGGCCACTCCATTATCCACTGCCACACTGACGGTGTTTGGGGTATGCATTCAGGCAAACAGTTTTAGCTTGCACTTAGTCATACCCCAAACATTTGGTGGGTACAGAAACATAGAATTATACCCGAGAGTCAAACAATTTAAAGAATATCATTTTATCTGTAATTCCTAGTGTCTCTATTTTATTATCTCGGTTATTCTGGATTTGGCTTTTCGTGTATACTTCCCTAGAGCTATAATGGTATAATATATCTATTTCTATCGTCGTCGACAATTTTCGACTTTTCTACTTTGACTTTGGACTGCTCTTTCTGTCATATACCCATACATATACTGCCATTATACACCAAAAGCTCTGAGGCTACAATATGTCCATACATACACTACTCTTATGCATCCATATGCAGGTGACCACGTGCAAGCACATATAAAAGCGTGCAGATATGTTCACATGCATATGAATGTGTAGGCATACAAACATGCACATACATGCATACACATACAGCTACCCACTCACGCAGGAGCGTACTCACGCGCTGTTTCTTTGAGTTTGACATTATGCATATTGAGATCTGTTTCTTTGAGTTGGACAGTATGCATATTGATCTCTGTTTCTTTGAGTTTGACATTATGCATAATGAGATCTGTTTCCTTTGAGTTTGACATTATGCATATTGATCTCTGTTTCTTTGAGTTTGACAGTATGCATATTGATCTGTTCTTTAGTTTGACATTATGCATATTGATCTCTGTTTCTTTGAGTTGGACATTATGCATATTGATCTCTGTTTCTTTGAGTTGGACATTATGCATTTTGATCTCTGTTTCTTTGAGTTTGACATTATGCACATTGATCTCTGTTTCTTTGAGTTTGACATTATGCACATTGATCTCTGTTTCTTTGAGTTTGACATTATGCATATTGATCTCTGTTTCTTTGAGTTTGACATTATGCACATTGATCTCTGTTTCTTTGAGTTTGACATTATTCATATTGATCTTAAACGGGAACTGGGAGGGGGAAAGGGAGCTTCAACTGAAGGGAGGCGTGGCAAGGGGAAAATAAGGCGAGGGAAGGGGGCAACAGGGGTGGGGGGAGGGGGACATGCGGTGTAAAGGGGTGGAAGGAAACAGGGAAAGAGGAGAGGAGGCACTAATGATACGATAGTGAGAGAATGGGAAAGGATGGAATGGATAGGAGGAGGGGATGGAGAGGAAGGGGAAAGAAGGGGTGGGAGGTGATGAGCAGCTAGTACAGTCATTAATGACTTTGTTTCCAGTTGAATATCTTGTTCAAAATAGGAGAAAAAAAAACTCTCGTATAATGACTCTGTTTCCATTTGCACAATTCATTCAAGGTAGGAACAAACTCTCAGGAGAGCTAACAGTGAAGATTTTCGGAGAACAATGCTCCTTGTGCAAGCATTTTGACTTTAACTTCCCACACTTCAAGGAAGCCACCCAAGTCATGACACCTGAACGTCCTCCTGCTGTTGTCGTTTCATCCGTTTTGGCGCTGCTGAGATCTGTACCTGCGTCTCCTAGGCAGCCAAGCACTTCAGAGCCAAGTCAGCTTGTAACGGATGTCAACTGCTTAGACACTCAACACATTTTGAAAGTTAGGAAATTCAGGCCACATGAAGTTCATTTTTGTTCCGTTTTGACCAGATCCAGTTGTGACTCATTTTGAATGTCTCTGCCCTCTCCTTCGTGTTCTGGAGGCATATATACTGTGATGTGGCAAAACAGCCTGTATATCTCAGCCAACTCTGCGTAAAACTTGTGCTCTTGGAAGCTCAACAAAAACAAAAAGGCGTGGGTGGGCTAGAGACCAGATGTGCACTGGTCGTCCAGGTTGCGAGCTGTGCAAAGAGCTGACGGCTCATTCATCTAAAACAAAACTAACGCGACAGAAGCATCTACAGTTCGTTGTACAGTACAACTCTCGGGTGAGGAAAGGCTTTGATTCGAGAGACAATGACGCTCTACAGCGAACGCCATCTGAAAACCATTACGCCATGAGACGAGAAGAGCCATCATGCTATGAGACTAGAGGAGCTTTCACGCCATGAGAGGAGAGGAGCCATTACGCCATGAAACGAGAGGAGCCATCAAGCTATGAGACGAGAGGAGCCAGTGCGCCATGAAACGAGAGGAGCCATCACGCTATGAGACGAGAGGAGCCAGTACGCCATGAGATGAGAGGAGCCATCACGCCATGAGACAAGAGGAGCCATGACGCTATGAGATAAGAGGAGCCATCACGCCATGAGACGAGAGGAGCCAGTACGCCATGAGACGAGAGGAGCCATCACGCTATGAGACGAGAGGAGCCAGTACGCCATGAGACGAGAAGAGCCATCATGCTATGAGACTAGAGGAGCTTTCACGCTATGAGATGAGAGGAGCTTTCACGCTATGAGACGAGAGGAGCAGCCTTCACGCTATGAGATGAGAGGAGCCATCACGCTTTGAGATACGAGGAGCCTCACGCATGAGATGAGAGGAGCCAGGAGCCGATCACGCCATGAGATAAGAGGACGCTATCACGCTATGAGACGAGAGGAGGAGCAGTACGCCATGAGACGAGAGGAGCCAGTACGCTATGACGATGAGAGGAGAGGAGCCATACGCCATGAGGCGAGAGGAGCCATCACGCTATGAGATGAGGAGCCATCACGCCATGAGATGAAAGGAGCCATCACGCTATGAGATGAGAGAGCCATCACGCCAGTACGCCATCACGCTAGAGACGAGAGGAGCCATCACGCTATGAGATAAGAGGAGCCATCACGCCATGAGACGAGAGGAGCCATCATCACGCTATGAGATAAGAGGAGCCATCACGCTATGAGATGAGAGGAGCCATCATACTATGAGATGAGAGGAGCCAGTACGCCATGAGACGAAAGGAGCCATCACGCTATGAGACGAGAGGAGCCATCACGCTATGAGACGAGAGGAGCCATCACGCTATGAGACGAGAGGAGCCATCACGCTAAGAGACGAGAGGAGCCAGTACGCCATGACACGAGAGGAGCCATACGCGCCATGAGACGAGAGGAGCCATCACGTTACGAGACGAGAGGAGCCATCACGCCATCACGTTATGACACGATGAGACGAGGAGCATCACGCTATGACACGAGAGGAGCCAGTACGCTGTGAGACGCTATGAGAGGAGCTTTCACGCTATGAGACGCTGTGAGACGAGAGGAGCCATCACGCTATGAGACGAGAGGAGCCATTACGCCATGACGCCATGAGACGAGAGGAGCCATCACGCCATGAGACGAGAGGAGCCATCACGCTACGAGACCAGAGGAGCCCATCACGCTATGAGACGAGAGGAGCCATCAGGCTTTGAGACCAGAGGAGCCATCACGCCATGAGGCGAGAGGAGCCATGAGAACTCTAACCATGTAGGAGACGGAGGTTCGAATCCTGGCGCGCCAAAAACATTTTCATTATCAGAAGGGTATTACTAGGACTCAGATCTGAAAGCGTCCCGGATTACAGGGCAAAAAAACCCCAAAAAAACACTTGTCCGAGCGGGAGGGAGGGGGGCCGGGTGTCTTCTCTGAAGATCTACAATCAAGCTGTCTTTAAAGTTTTGTTTTGTTTTGTTTTGTTTTGTTTTTTCTGCTGAGCATTGATAACGCTTATGGTATTGGTTCTGACCACAGCAGTATATGAACATAATACTGGAGGTCCATGACCAGGAACAAACTCGGGGTGAAAGACAGTGGATGAGAATACGCAGCCAAATTCCGGACCAACCTGAAATGAAACCCAACTCACCCATCCAGATCCTGACATAAGATTATCAGTTTTTTTTTAATGATAAATCACCTCTCTCTCTCTCTCTCTCTCTCTCTCTCTCTCTCTCTCTCTCTCTCTCTCTCTCTCTCTCTCTCTCTCTCTCTCTCTCTCATACGTAGACACATTTATGTATATATAATTATGAGTGGCTGAGTGCATCCTTTATTTGCACTACCAAAAAGGAGAAAGATTGAAATTCCCATTTTGGTGTTACACGCATGTTTTATTGTTTGAAAGTAATTTAATTTTCAGTGTCACGTTTGTAACTATAAATATGTATGTCTTAACTTTTAGGGCAGCGGTCACAAATGTAATTTCTCTTGTAACGAGAGATAATAAAGTTTTCTGAATCTGAATCTGAATCTGAATGCTCCTGACTCTTCGCTGACAGCTTGTGAAGAGAATACGAATTTTGCAATTAATGACGATAGCCGCTACTCAACAACAACACAACAACAGCAGCAGCAGCAGCAGCAGCAGCAGCAGCAGCAGCAGCAGCAGCAGCAGCAGCAGCAGCAGCACGACAGTAACAGCACCAAGAAACAACGGTAGTTTAGCATTTCTTTCAAGAGACATATTTCTCTAAGGGATCGGACCATTCTAAAATCGGTAGTGTTAAGTACTAACTGTTTGCAATAGACAGTAGATCACTTTGGAAGTAAAAAAAAAAAAATAGTAGGAAATAATTGTAAAATATGTTGTCTTTGAAACAAAACAAACAATAGAAAATTGGAAAGTACAGTTCTCTAGGAAGAATTGTTTTATAAAGCGCGCGCGCGCGCACACACACACACACACACACACACACACACACACACACACACACACACACACACACACACACACACACACACACACACACACTCACTCACTCACACACACAGACGAGTACGCGCGTACCACGTTATGTACAAACGCAGTCAGTTCGTTTGTATTTTATTTACGGCGGCTTTTGTGTGTACATAAATAACGAAGCAAGTAAGTGATATATGCTCTGTTTTATTTATTGCCTTCTCGTGAGGTGACAAGACACGTTGGGTTTGTTGTCGTAAGTTACAACCGAAATAGAATTACGACTTCGTATTTTTTCTTTTCTCTCTGGATTTGAAAGGACAGAAGAATGCGGGTAGAAATGAAGAGCGTAGAAGAGGATGGGGGATCGGGATGCGGGAAGGTGGAGGTGAGAATAGGGGATGGAAGGTGTTTGTGTCGTGTGGAACAAGATAGTACGATCGAAAGACTTGATGCGAAATGACTACGCAAATCAATGGTAACTTGGCATTTCACTTGTTGAGTGCATGACTCAGTCATTGTTAGACCTTTTTTTTTTTTTTGGAAAAATTCGAAAACTTTTAAGAAAGAAGTATTTCTTCATCTTCTGCTTATGAGTTAATAAAACTTTCATCATTCGTAAGGGCTGCCCCACTGACTGTGCTTGCATCACATAGTACGTTGCAGATACCTGTAGCAAACTATTCTCAAAACAACTTACATCGTTTGGATATGCTAGGTGACAATATTTGCTCTTGTGAGGAGCGCTCACTAGGCATTTGCACAACGACATAAAGTCAGTCGGTCAAGATATAGCACACCTAACGTTCATACTTTTTGATATGCTTCCATCAAGTCGATGCTACAGAAATATGAAAAAAAAACAACTGAATTTGCTAATAACTTCTTTCCAAAAGCAGTCGAGGCCTTGTCTTCCAGGACAAATTGAAATGAACACGCCTGAAGGACGATTAAGTCAAATGCAAAATCCTATGGTTCTGTATAACAGGCTTGTCAGCATCCCTAGGAGACATGTATATTTGGAAGGAAAGTGTTCAAATGAGCATGCATGCGGATGCACCTGAGTGTGGTTCTTGTGAGTAAATGCTTTCATTCACTTACCTATGTCCAGCAATTATTGAGCAATTTTTGTTTCAATTTCACAGGTATGTATGTGAGAGAGAGAGAGAGAGAGAGAGAGAGAGTGTGTGTGTGTGTGTGTGTGTGTGTGTGTGTGTGTGTGTGTGTGTGTGTGTGTGTGTGTGTGTGAGAGAGAGAGAGAGAGAGAGAGAGAGAGAGAGAGAGAGAGAGAGAATCTGTGTTTTATGTGAACTCATGTGCGCTTACGTAGATGAACACGTTTGCACACTCAGGCATACATGTGTACTTTGACTTGTGATACAGCTATAATTCATTTCAGTATGATTAAGGTTAAGGTCTCTTGTCTGTTTGTGTGTTATTCCTCTAAGTATTCCTCACGATCAGTGTACACTTGCCCAATAAAGACCAATCTTGTCTTATCTTAACCACACACAAGTACTCAGATTAAACATGTTGACTTGTGAGCATATTAGTCACAATGTCTATGTAAAGCAATCTGAATACAGATACGATCTGAAAATCTTTATGATTTGCTATACGGTTAGAAAATGCTTAACATGTTAATGTAAAAGAAATAAATATATGGCTAAATATTACCTTTGTCATGGTACCCGATTGAAAGTATTGACAAGTGGTCCAATGTATTGTATGTTATATGTTTATGAGCTCTATGTAAAAACAATTCATTTACAGTGTTGCACTTACGTTTTAAACAAATTAGATTTTTTTATCTACCTCAAACAAATTTTATGTTGAACCTTCAACATAAAGCATTTTTTGAGCCTCGAAACAAAATCCAATACTTGAAAACAATTGACATTTATAACAGTAACTAGTGCCTAAGCAATAGAAACACAGATTCATGCTATAACTCTAGAATATTTAAAAACATGTTATCTTCACATATTTGTATTTGACTTATTAGTTATTTCTGTTATGAAAACATTATGAAATACATTGAATTATGTCAACATTATTATCTGACAAAGGCAAATGGGTCTATAGTTCTTTTTCTAAACAAAGCCGCCACAGTCTAGCATTTAAGAAATATTCGAAATATATGGTTGTGTTCTAACAAGTTCATATTGTTTGAACCATGTGCGTCTTTTTGCAAGTACATGCACATTAAATCAGGAGAGAGGGGGAAACGAGTGGGCCATGACAAGAGAGGAAGACGAAGCCTTTTAGTTTTACTACAGTTTTCTTGCCTTTTCCTCAAGGTAGTCAATACTATTTGTTTGCAGCCCGAGTGTTTCACGTTTTATAAGCATGGCAGTTTTGTAGTTGTGCAGATTCGGTTCTTTAATTTCTGTATTTAACTAGATGGGACACGGGGAGGAGATGCATACGGTTTAAAGGGAGAGGATGTCATACACACACACACACACGCACGCACGCACGCACGCACACGCACGCACACACACACACACGCACGCACGCACGCACGCGCGCGCGCGCACTCTCGTGTTTGCATCAAATAATGTACATTTCTGCTCATATTCCTCGATTTTTGTTTTTGTTTTTTGTTTTTGTTCTTTTTTTTTTGTAATTTACTTTTGCAAAATAACGATGTTCACACTTTCTTTTTATTCACGCACTCACACATTCTCTCTCTCTCTCTCTCTCTCTCTCACTCTCTCTCTCTCTCTCTCTCTCTCTCTCTCACACACACACACACACACACACACACACACACACACACACACACACACACACACACACACACACACACACACACACACACACACACACACACTCACGAACACACACATACAACAGACACTCACGAAGACACACACACACACACACACACACACACACACACACACACACACACACACACACATACACACACAGGCGCGCGCGCGCGCGGCGCACGCACGCACGCACGCATGCGCGTGCACATTCATCACCACCACCACTTCATACCACTGGTTTAGACAACCTCTCCGTACTCGTTGTATTATGGCTTTTGTGTACACAAATCATTCAGCGAGATGGTGATTTATACTCTCTCTGGATACTCGATTAACTTCAGGTGACAAGATTTATCAGGTTAGTTTCCACTTGAAAGCTGAAATGGACAGAAAACTAGGAACATTTGTGTGTGTTGTCTCGATTTTTTTGTTTTTTTTTTTTTTTTTTTTTTTTGTTTGTTTTGTTTTTTTTTTGTTTCTTTGTGTTTTTTGCTGGATTTTGTGCACACGGACCCTTCGAGTTGGGTTGCTGCAGAAACGTAGAGGGTTTGTTTGCCTGCAGAGACGTGTTTCAATAGTGTGCCTTTCTTTTTATCTTTTCTATAATGAAACTGCATATAGGAAATGTTATAAAGTACGAAACGTATGTAAACAACAATTTGGATGAAGACTGCAATTTCACTGAATCCAGCATACATTTGTTCGTCTTTTACCGAACAGTATCTCGCATATATATTCATATTTTACCGAACTATATCTAGCATATTTATTCATATTTTCATGAGATTTTTTTTTATTTTTTCAGTTTCTTTTTCCTCCTACTTTTCTGTTTTTCTTCTTCTTCTTCTTCTTCTTCTTCTTCTTCTTCTTCTTCTTCTTCATGATCATGATCATCGTCTCTTTCTTCTTCTTCTTTTATTTATTGGTGGAAGATGAATATCTATGATAGTTGAATAGCCGAAGTCTTCAGAAGTAAAGGCAAAGCACTGTTGTCCAAGCAAAATTATATACACCTTATCAAAATCTTCATCTCACTGAACAGGTGGCGAACTGAATGTACATACAATACTTAGTATGCTACACATAGCCTTCAATTACAATCAAAATATCTTTAAAACAAAATGTACCATATGATTCACTACTATACACAAACTTCCAACCTTTTTCACTATAGAAGCTTGTGAATGTGTTCATTATTGAAGCTTGTGAATGTGTTCACCTACGCAAGTGCACACTCTCGTCCACATGAAACTCTCTCTCACACACACACACACACACACACACACACACACACACACACACACACACACACACACACACACACGAGTTAAGAAAAGCATCTGCCTCAAAATTTACTTTAAAGAGTCTTACCTTGAATAATTTCTGTACAAACGAGGTATCTTTAAAATCTGAAGTAGATGTTGCTAAACGAGCGCCGATAAATCCAATCATTAAAAACTATTAAGTCTTATATTTCTAATCAAAACATAGACTCTGAAATCACTAACATTGCTTCTAAACCATCCTTTACACCAATTCCCAGGTGGGAGCAAAAAAAAAGGCTTTTTTGATATTAGTTCCAATGAAATTACAAAAAAAGAGATCCCCTATGTATTAAAGAGAATTTGTCAATATTCATCTGGATGAAAATTACTGAATTATATGAAGATTTTCACTGATGGCTCAATTTTAGACGAAAATGTAGCAGGTGCTGCTTTTATTATTCCAGATTTGAATGTAGAGAAAAACTATATATCTTGGCAAAAAAATCTATCCATTTAGTGCAGAGCTCATTGCCATTTTGATGTCTTTGGAATATATTTTACATTTCCCCCTAAATTCTTGTCGAATTCTGGTGTGTACTGATAGCAGATCGGTTCTGGGTGCCCTCCAGTCCCAAAATTCAAAAAAATTCGACTTGAGATTATATTAGAAATTAACCATGTCGTTCACCTTTTATCACTTAAAGGGATCACTGTTACGTTTGTTTTTTTTTGGTACCATCTCACAGTGGAATTGTATCAAATGAAAAGGTTGATCATGCAGCAAAAAGAGCAGCCAGAAATATGGAAAGCACAACTTCACTTAATATACCTTTAGATCTTTCAGAATGCTATTCCTTAATTGACAAACAGACTGAAAAAAGCTTCCAACAGTCCTTAAAGAGCTCGGAATCTCGGTACTATCATAACTGTATTGCATACAGTTCTGGAACACAGAATAAAACAGCAAAAACTTATCTAGCTCATATACCCAGAGATGTAAGAAGCTTAATCCACAGATTACGTTTAAATTCACTGAAAACAAAATTCAGTAGAAATGTTAGATGTATGTGTGGAAATGCACAAAGTGTTTCACATTTGTTAATTCATTTCCCCAAAACAAAGAACTTGATGATCATGGCTGGTGGTAATACTTCCGATAGATCGACGTCATCACTCTCTAAAATGTTGAATGATTATTCGTTTCTCAGATCAGTTAGTCAAAATTGTTACAGTGTCCAGTTGGCATTTTTCTTTAATTGGTTTTATCTAGTTTTTTTTTTTAACAAGTGGTAGTATTCAAAGTTGTACGCGCTTTTTCCCCCTACCCCTCCACCGTTCTTTTCATAAGCACACATTGGCATACCACACACACCGTTACACATCGTCTGATATTATCACTTTTAGTGAGAAGACGTTAAACTGAGGAACACACACACACACACACACACACACACACACACACACACACACACACACACACACACACACACACACACACGCCACGCTCACACCCATGTAAGGATGTACGCGCACAATGTACTCACATAGTTAATAAAATGAGTATGAACAATACGAACAATAACAACATTTGTTTTAGTGAAACGGTATGGAAAGACTCAGTTCACTTTAATAACTTATGAATTGTTCATATTACCGTGCGTGAATTATTTTATCGTGATAAAATTATTCGACAGGCCAAATTTCAATATGTGACGTTAACAAAGCAGTGCGTTTCAAATATTCTGTAATCTTGTTGTGATCATTTGTTTTTATCACAATGTACTTGCCCCAGACGTAAACATGCATCATTCAAACTTCATTTGAAGACAAGAAGAAGGTTTTACATGTCTGGTTTAAACCGAATTCACCTCACCGAGAAAGTTCTTTCGTGATGCCTTTTCAAAGTATATGTCGTCACATTGTGGGTGAAATCGTTGTTTTGTTTACAGTCTATAAAACAACATTTACATATGTTGCACTACGTGGCTGCTTTTTCAATCGGACAGAGTCTAGTACATGACTGTTTATTGCTTCCCTTTGTTTCTTTTGTTAGAGATATGTAAATATATTTTTCAACGTCGTGCAGAATCATGAAAACAACTACGCATTGATTGTATTCAATATGCTTCTGATAGTCGCTGTGCTCAATGTGCTTCACACACTCGATGCACTTAAATGTATAAAGGAGATGGAGAAGGGCAGTTGCCTGACTGGCAGAAGAAGAGTGACACTATGATTTTTTCTTGCATGCTTTCATAAAGGTGTTTAACCAAAACTCGCTTCCCATCTTAGCTGTTGGAATTTTGCGTCTGGTGACTTTTTGCTGTGAACTTTCTCTCCTGAGTGCTTTATTTGTCTTAAGCCTACCGGGGGTTGCAACCTAACCGTAATCGAAGGGCTTGCGCGATCTAGTGATCCATTAGGCTTTGCTGACAGGGGCATCAATACTCGACTAGATGGTTAGTTGTTGTTTACGCTTCTAGGCCTGTATAGCCAAGTTGCTGACTGGCCGAAGCACTGCGTGGTGGAAATTGATGCAGACAGGTTAAAAGTGAGGGCCCTGACAAATAGTAAGTCACTTTTTTCCTATTCTATCTTCTGCCTTTCTTAACGGATCTTTTCTCTCTCCGTCTCCCCTTCAAGCCTTCTTTTTCACACTCTTTTTTCTCTGATATTTGAGTCGCCGCCATAAGCAGCGGGGAAGCCCAAGCTACAGTTACCTCGCGAGGGACTGAGTGGCTGATCTCAATTCAGTCGCGAGGATGCACTGTCTGGTTTTCATGCGGGACGGTACCAGGCGAACGGACGCCATACCATGGCCATTCATTGTCCCTTCCTCAGCACGGCAGCTCTCCTGGGGTGACCGTTTATTTCTGCCAGTATTTATAACCTTCATGGCCACCAAAACTACTAAAACAGGAAAGAGAAGAAAACTTCGTTCCGACCCTTCGGGGGACACGGACTCAGACTCGGACACAGAAGTCCGGAAGACGCTAGACTCTTGGCCCTCTTGGTTGATAATCCAGTCAGCGGATAGCGAACGTCCGATTACCAAGTTGAGTCCCTTTGCTGTGGCAAAAGAGCCGAAAAGTCTTGCAGGCGCAGAGCCGAAATCAGTTCAGATGTTGAGGGATGGTTCCCTGCTCGTGCAGGTTGACTGAAAAGCCCACTCGGAGAACTTATTAAAGTCAGCAAGTCTTGTGAAGTACACAATCTGGGTGTCCCCTCACAAAAGTCTAAACTCCTCGAAAGGTGTCATCCGTTGCCAAGAGTTGTTTGGGATATCTGAGGGAGAAATAAAGGCTGAGCTGAGCTGGCTAATCAAGGAGTGGTAGAGGTCAGGAGGGCGACTTTTGCAGAAAAACTCTTCCAAAGTCCAAAAAGGCAGAGAGAAAACGTAGCCCTGACCAATACTCTGTTGCTCAAGGAGAAATGCCCGGGAGAGGAGGTGTGTGCCTTGCCAAACCAACTCTTCCAAAGTCCAAAAAAAGGTGGGACACCTGAAAGCAAAACGTAGCCCTGTATGTACCGACAGTTCCCGCTGAACCAGTGTTCATGTGGTCTCGAAATGTCTTCCGGCTTCTAATGCATCGCAAGAGAAAACGGCCGCTGGTGGGGGCCTTAAACACACCAAAGGATGCACTTCCAGTGCATCCTCTAAGCCTGCAGCTGTGCGGGCTGCCCAGCAAGGGGTTCACCGCGAGACGTCTCCGAAGCCGAGACCACTTCCCAAAGCCCTGACAGTGGTTTCGAACTAAGTGGAGTTGGAGGAGTGCAAAAGAAAGCCTCCACCAATGCCCACCAAGCTCACTGAGTTGGTCCCCTCCGGGGAAGAAGAAATTACCTGTTCTACCAGACAGATAAAAAAAAAGCGTTTGAACCTCTGTATGTTGAAGAGGAAGAGGACGTTGACATGGATGAATAAAGTGTCAACCAAAATGAAAACAGTCTTGCACTGGAACATCAGGGGATTGTATTCCAATTATGAAGAGCTGCAGCTTTGGTGCCGCGAGGCTAGGCCTGTGCTCGTTTCACGGTAAGAAACTTTTATGAGGCCTGATAAAACTTTCTTCTTTTCTGGCTACAGCATTCTAGATCAACTGCACAACCTGTGGAACATGGCGTTACTGGTGGGGTAGCCTTACTCATTCATAACTCTGTTCTGTACAGCCCAATTGCTCTGCAGACTCCACTTTAGGCAGTGGCAGCTCGGGTTACTCTCCACTAAACAATGACTGTCTTTAGCTTGTATCTGTCTCCAAATACCTGTGTCACCAAACACGACCTCATTTCACTCTTGGAGCAGCTTCCTAGACCCTTCCTGCTATTAGGCGGTCTGAATGGTCACTCTTCTCTATGGGGAAGTGAAAAGTCTTCACCAAGGGATCTGCTTTTAGAGGAAGTGTGTTCAGAGCTTGATTTGTGTGTCCTGAATGGGAAATCGCCAACTTACCTGCACTCCTCTAATGGCACCACATCTTGTCTGGATCTTTCTGATCGTAATCCTTTTTGTTTTCTGGATTTTGTTTGGGAGGTTGATGATGACCTACATGGTAGCAACCACTTTCCGGTGCTGCTTCGGTATACAAATGCAGAGAGTGAATCCTTACCAGAAAGCTTCAATTTTAACAAAGCAGACTGGGACCTCTTTGCCACTAGGTTTCTTAACGATCTGGAAGACAAGATCCTGCAAAGTGAAGGTCCGGCAGGAATTCTTTCAGATTTCATACTAAATTGCGCAAAGTCAACCATTCCCACATCTTCCAAGAAGCCCCTAATGCCAAAAATTCCTTGCTTCAACTCTGAATGCAAGGAAATTAACAAAGCCCGCAAAAGAGCTCAACGCTGGGTCTCCTGCAGATCATCGATGCCCAACGTCCAAGCGCATCAGAAACTGCAAGTTGCAATCATTGCTTTATGAATGTATAGGAGATCGTACTGCAAACGTGCAAGCTGAGGACAAAATATCACTGATCATCAATGTAGGAAATGCAACGGTACACAATATTAAGGATGGCCTGATGTTTACTTTTCTGATCTTCGCTTTAACCAAGGCAGAACATTCAGTGCTGGAAAAAGGCCTCAGCTTTATATTGTCCCCAAATGATTTACCCCTAGATTTCATAACCAGCACTTTCCCCGAAGTTGGACTATGGCTGCCTTAATGGCGGGATTAAAAAAAAACGGTCATACATACAAAACTCGACTCCCTTTGATGGGTAGATGGGAGTAATCCTTGCCTGTCTATACAGGGAGTGTCCGCAGGAGTATCAGCCTGCATATGCAGGAGGAAATAACCAGCACTGGAACACATACATTGGTCCTAGCTTTGAAGGGGGCACATTTTGCGCTGGGCGTGTTTAGGCATCTGGGAATGGGTGAAACTCTCCACATATAACCCCTCTTTTGAGGTTAAACTGGCGTTAACTTCGCCAAGAAAGGATGACTCCAGCGTCATTTTCCCTGTTGATAAAGGCCGCTCTACACTCATCAAGCCCCCCTGGAGATATAAGACACACTAGCTCCTGGAAGACAAAAAACCCTACCAACCCTGAACAGGGATCCCTCAAACTCTGCTTCTTTCGGCTTGTCAACGCTTAGAACGGCCTGAAACAAAGAGGATGTCTGTCATGGGAACAATACAAGAAACTGCTCATCGGAGCAATACAGGAAATGACAACCCTCAAAGTGTGAGATGCCTAGGTCTCTATGGAACTCTCAGAGTGCTCAAGCAGAATACAGGAAATGACAACCCTCAAAGTGTGAGATGCCTAGGTCTCTATGGAACTCTCAAAGTGCTCAAGCAGAATACAGGAAATGACAATCCTCAAAGTGTGAGATGCCTAGGTCTCTATGGAACTGTCAAAGTGCTCAAGCAGAATACAGGAAATGACAACCCTCAATGTGTGAGATGCCTAGGTCTCTATGGAACTGTCAAAGTGCTCAAGCAGAATACAGGAAATGACAACCCTCAATGTGTGAGATGCCTAGGTCTCTATGGAACTGTCAAAGTGCTCAAGCAGAATACAGGAAATGACAACCCTCAAAGTGTGAGATGCCTAGGTCTCTATGGAACTCTCAGAGTGCTCAAGCAGAATACAGGAAATGACAACCCTCAAAGTGTGAGATGCCTAGGTCTCGATGGAACTCTCAAAGTGCTCAAGCAGAATACAGGAATGACAACCCTCAAAGTGTGAGATGCCTAGGTCTCGATGGAACTCTCAAAGTGCTCAAGCAGAATACAGGAAATGACAACCCTCAAAGTGTGAGATGCCTAGGTCTCTATGGAACTGTCAAAGTGCTCAAGCAGAATGTCCTCCATTCCGCCCCAGTGTGGCTTCGAGAGGTTCTGTCATAGACAAGTGGCAAAACTTACAGCTAACATCCACTTTCTCTGGTTGGGTGGACAAGAACAGTGCAAATTTTGCTGTCAAGTTAGCACAGTACAGGATCGACACAGATGAATAGCTAGTTACCATTGATGGGACTGCTCTGATCACTAGTGTGCCTGTGGACAAAGGCATTGTGATCATTTTGACTGCCTGCAGAAGGATGACATATTGTTTTAGAGAGAAAACTATCAGTGTGTTCTGTTTGTAACAAGCCCATTGTGTGCCTCGCCACTAGCTGCCTAAACTTCGAGCACCACTTCTTCCAGCAGACAGAAGGAACAGACACTGGTTTGCTTGTCGCCCCATCGATGAAGAATGCATCGACGTCCGTCCGTACTCCCCCCCCCCCCCCCCCCCCCACCACCTTTCCCCACCAACCCCACTCCCCAATTCCTGGGCTGCTACATGGACGATGTTATGTCCATGTTGAAAAAGGCTGTAGGACACTCACTGGACAAAAGTCTGTCCCCTCTCGGCACTTCCGGCGCTGCTACCTACAGGCACCTGTTGCTGAAAGCTTGTTATTCTTACCGTAAGACTAAACAGAACTTGCTAGTACTTGGTAATCTGGCCCTTCCGACTCAAAACATGCTGACAGCGTCTTGGGAGAGAGTCGTAGAGGAGTGGAGATTGGCAACAGCCAGTTGATTCCAGCAAGTGGTGTGTGCACAGCGCAGATATGCGACAATACTAACGCGCGAATGTTTTTTTTTTGTTTGTTTGTTTGTTTTTCACGTGAGTCTTGCAGATTTGCCACACGTTCTCGATCGGATTTAGATCTGGACTTTGAGGGGGACAGAAAAACACAGGAGGAACTGTCACTTTCAGGTCTCGGTGTGAGCCGAGCGGTGATTAGAGGCGTTGTCATCTTGCAGGTACCAACGTTTGTTTGGGTAGTGGTCGGCAACAAACGGCAGAAAGTTGTTTTCCAGCACATCAGTGTACTTCTGAGTGTTCATATTGCCTTCCACACAAACATAGTGGTCCAACTCTGTCATACGAAATGCATCCCCACACCCACGATTTCAATGTAGTCTTCAGGCCAAGATGGACGCTTCACAGAGAAAGCACTGACCACTTCTCTTCGACTTTCCTCCATAGTTGTACACGTCCATTGGGTTTGATCACAATGGTTATTTCATCACTGAAAATACCATTCTTCCACTAATCGTTCACAGTCCAGTGAAGTTTCCTCCTACAGTATTGCAGCCGCTTCTTTCTGTTTACTTCCTTGATTACTATTTTCTCCACTGGGGGGGGGGGGGGGGGGGGGGGGGGGGGGTGCTTTGAATAGCCAAGTCCACGCACATTTCACTTGATTGTCTTTTGGCTGACTTCAACGGAGGTTGACGCATGGAATTCGGCTGAAATTTCAGACACTGGCAGATCTGTTCCGTTTTACGATCTTTGACAGTGCAGACATGCACCTGTTTGTTAACACTCTGGGCCCTACCACTCCTAGGTTTGTTTTCTACTTTTTCTGTCACAATAGCTCTTGTAAACTTTCCCGACTGTTGACCTGCTCAAGTTCAAGACATTTGCCACCTCAAACACCTGAATCCCCTGGTCTGTCAACGACACGGTGTATTTTTTTCGTCTCCTCTGTGAGCTGTTTGTTTGCCAATATCATGCCAGATCCAGCAGCAGACCGCAAGCACCAAACGACAGTTCAACGAGTTTATTTACTTCACACGAAAGAGTAGACGTGTGAAAATGATGTCAGTGGTTTTCGGCACACGAACATGTCACCAACCCCAAAATATTGGCTAGATAATTTAGTGGAAACAACCGCTTCAAATCTGGCCGCCATTAGAGGGGGCAGACTTTTGTCCCTTTACCTGTAGGAGAATTCACCAGCAGAATGACCAACATCTCGTAATAAAGTGTACCAGAGAGATGGGAGAAGACAATAACATCGCTATGCTCGACGCACTAATCGCAAGAAAGGGCGATCCCTTGATCTTCACCGACTACAGGAAAAGCGCATACTGACCAGTACCTTGAGTATGACAGCCACTAGCTAACAAGACACAAACTCAGCGTCATTTAGACCCTCTGCCACACACCCAACACCATTGCTCCACAGAGAGAAATTAAAGCGAAAGTACAGCACCAGCGTGAAGCCATGCTCAGTATAATGGGATATGCACAGGAGTAAGAGGGCCACTCTCCGCCCTCTGCACCTCCGCAGACACATCACCATCTCTCATAGCAGTGGCGTAACTAACATCTCAGCTGTGTTACACTATCAGAAATAAACCTGTTATACCAAAGACATCCCACCGCGCGCATTACGGCAGTGCAACGCGATTCACTCTCATGAATGGAAAACGCTACTTATGTTGATCGTGATGGTGCTCTGCCTGAGCAGGTCCGCCAGGCGGGTGGAGTGCCGGGCCCTGTGCCGCAAAGAGGCCCACCTCAAGCTACTGGTGCTCACCGCGCCCCGTTGAGACAGATATGGACGGAGAAGTGGAGAGGAAGCTCTACGATGCCCTTGAGGATCTACAGCGCACGGCAGCATTCGTCAGAGGAGCTGGCGTTCCCATCCAGAGTGTTCGAGAAGAAGAAGAAGAAGATACCAAAGACATCCAACCAGCAACCTCAACCACCTGAACATGATCTACAGATTATTATCATGAACACCTCTGTGTGACAAAAACGTGCAGAATCCCAAGGAAGGACATGAAACAACACTGCAGAAAGTCATCAGCAGTAGAAATACATGTGACCTCCGCGCAACGTTAGTTATTCAAGGACAACGTATCGGTTTTTTGGACCCAGAATGCAGGTCGTCCGAGAAGGGCGTAAAGGAAAACAGTTCTGTTCCCAGTTCCTTCAAATTCGTCAGTCATAACTAAAGTTTCAAGAAGATCCGGTTCAGAAAGCTTGTTTTTATATATATATATATATATATATATGTGTGTATGTGTGTGTGTGTGTGTGTGTGTGTGTGTGTGTGTGTGTGTGTGTGTGTGTGTGCGTGCGTGCGTGCGTGCGCGCGCGCGCGCGTGAGTGTGTAGGTGGGTGATGGGTGGGTGTGTCACGTGATTTGTGATTTGTTGTTTTTATGGCCACTCTTAGTTTCTCTTTGAAGGTAATATAGTGTTCTTGACTTGACTTAATCTAGAATGCTTCCTGCAAATTAAACATAGATGGGGATAGACGTTTTGTGCCAGACTCTATTCTTCCTTCGTTCAGTCATTTGCCGTGAGCTCTGCACCGAAGAATTGTTCAGGGAAATTTGTTTGTTTGTTTGTTTGGGGGTAGGCGTCTGCTACGAAGGCCAGCGGGGAGTTCACTAAACAGCATAGTCTAGGGGTAGGTGATGATCTTGAAGACATGTTTTGTCCTGCATCTTCGACAGCAAGGCCTCAATGCCGGTGAGCTCTATATTTTCAAAGTGTGATGAAGTCACTCCCATGTATCTTGAGGATGCTGTAGAGGCAGCATTGAGGCTGGCATCCAGCAGTCGCTGATGGGTGACAGTGGGTAAACTAAGACTTGGAGTTGCTCCCACTGAACTTTGTGCTTTTCTCAAATAGTTTGTTAATCCAGATACATGTCAGTCTGCTGAATGTGCTGTTTGCCCTCACCAGTCAGCGGTCAAATTCTTTTTGAACTTTAGCACTAACGAGAAGGCTTACCCAAAGTAGTTGAAGTCGTGAACTGTTTCAATTCAGTCTCTCCAGAGATGTAATGAGGAGCTTAATCATCTACCTAATGTTAAGGCTAAGGGAGAAAGCGGACAATCATTTTCCTGTAAAACAGGATGTTATATATAGTGCAAAGTTGTTTCCTTGTGAGTTTCAAGGGCAGCACCACTGGTGAAGAGTAGTTCTTGACTGAGTTGTTTTAGTTTCTTGTTGCGGGTATGAAGTGGGTTTAGATTGAACAGGCTGCCTTCAGTGCATTATCAATGCAGATGGAGAAATAATCTCCACTATTAAAGTTTCCTGAAGCCTTTCAGAACACGATGCTAAAGAAGATGGTGAATTTATTCAGTGCGAAGACACAGCCTTGTTTTACACCATCACCCTTTGGGAAAGGTCCCGAGGGGCTATTGATATGTCTGACTTTTCATGCTGACCTTCATCAAGCTTGATTACCACAGCGACGGATTTGAGGGACGACCTAGCCGTTTCATGATTTGCCATTAAGCTTCCCTTCTCACACTGATGGGGTCGACAAACGTCGTGTGCACCTCTCTCGCTTTTCCTCATATGTTTCTTAGAGCAACTCAGAGTGAATACTGTATTAGTGGTAACCTGGTTGGCTACGAAACTACATTGGCTCTCTGGGAGATATTTTTCTGCAAAAATGGGGCACCAGTTTCTTCAGACGTAATTTTGTGATGATTTTCTCTGCATTGAACAACAGGGTTATCCCCTGTTGATTGAAGCGGTCAGACTTCTTTCTGTTGTTCATATATACGCTGAAGATGACACAATCACAGATGTCCCATTGTAGTTTTCCTTGCCTCCAGTAGCGCACAAAAACCGCGTGGAAACCCTGGACTTCTGCGCTTCTAGTTCTCCCATGTGATTCCATGATCTACTAATTATTATGTTGCCTCTTTTGAAGCGGTTCGATTGTCTTGATTAAGAATCTGCTAAGGTTGGAATCCCGTCCAGTTTTGTTTTGTTTTCAGGCTGTTGCGGTTTTGGTGAATTGATGAATCTCAGACTGTGTGGTTGGCATTGAAGAGAGACTGGAAATGTTCAGGTCACCATTTCACGATGACGCCTTATCTTTGAAGAGCACCTGGCAAAGCACTCTGGAGTGGTGAGAAGGGCTTACCCATGCTTTCAAGGCTTCATTAAACCTTTTGTAGTGACTAGTGTATGCACAAAGTCCATCTACCACTCGTTCTGGAATTCTTGAAGCTTGTGCTGCACACATGCTGCGTGCATAAACAGAAAGGCTGACTTCCTAAAATCACGAGGCAGCTGGGCATAGTGTGCCTTGGTGGCAGAGCTCTTCTTCGCCAGCAATTCTGTGATGTCCTGGCGCTTTTTAGTGAACCAGTCTCTGTTGTTCTAAGTGGGAATCCCAAGGATTTTCTTCAGAGGGTTACGAGCAGTGATTTTGGGCAAAGCACTTCTGGAAAGGAGTCTGAGAGGCATCTGAGACCTTCAAGCCTTGAACGAGGATTCACCTGGAAACTGACAGGAAGTTGTCAGTCTAATACTGCTTCCATGGAGCGCCACTTATTTTTGGCATAGGTTGGACGCATCGGCTGAAATTTGCATCGAATCAGACAATGGTCGTATGACACTCTGTACTTGGCATCACTGGACTGAATATGACGTTTTAAAGGCCTCTCAGGGTCACAAAAATGCAGTTTAATGGGTGCCAATGGTCACAAAAATGTAGTTTAATGGGTGCCAATGTTTGTATTGAAGATATATACGGGTTGTCTTAAGAGTGTCTTTCTGCTGGAAAACGGTGTTGATTAACAGCGAACCTCCAACACAAAAAGTATGTCAACATTGCGTTGTTCTCTTGGCAAATGATGATGAAATCAGCCTCTTTGAATCTTTACAATTTTTGTTTGTTTGTTTTTTTTTGCGTTTCAGTTAAATTGTGGCACCTAGCAGACCACAGATGTTACAGGGGAAGCATTCTTCAATGTGTGGACCTCTTCCTCCGTTCCTCTCTGCCTGAAGCGTTGTCACTCTGTTCAGCTCGACTGTCTTTGTGCCCTCAGGACGCAGTCCTCTCAGCAAGGTTTGTCGAGAACGCTATGTTCCTGATGACTGTGTCCGGTCAGCTCTTGAGCTGGGTCTTTGATGTGTCTCTGTATGTTTGGAAGGTCTATTATGATTACACTGCCCGTGCCTCAGCCGGGTGTATAGAAGGCTTTCGAGGATCTGGCTGGCCTCTGTGGGGATGGCATTTCCTCTCACCCACGGGTTAGTCTTGATGGGTACACACACTTTTCTTGGAAGTTTAAAGAAACTTTTTGTAGAACCTAAAGGTCTGCCACTTTATCTTGCCTGTTGATGTTACAGATCCTGTGCAGGAAACGCTGGTGGACTCGTGCCAAATGCTGGATATTTTGCTGGTAGGTGGTATGCGTCTTACAGCTATGCAGCTGAACATTGATAAGCACTGTGTCATACACAGCAATTTTGTTGAATTATTCTATCCATGGCTGCCACACAGTTTCTTTGTTGGCTTGCAAAAGACAACTGTGGCCTGTGCAATTTTGTACTGTCAGTTAAGTGTCCAAGAATCCGTTGTTGCTCACAGTGCTGCTAAGAGAGTAGGATTTGTTCATATTCTCTATCTTTCATTTGTTGATGATAAAACCTGGTGGAGGTGGAGCACTAGTGGCCTGCGGCCAGGAAGGTTGAATCATAGCCGAGACTAATTATAGGCTCAAAATGTCTGCAAACTGATGCAAAACACTTGTTCTTGTGAAAACGTGCAACTGAAAAATTCACGCTGAATGACTTACACTTTCTCTGTCTGCCCTTGAAACACTGCAGGCTGAAAAGTTTGCCATTTGTGCAATTTTTTACAATATTTACACCACTGTTGAAGTCTCCATGTTGTGCGTTGTCAAATCAACAAACATTACGCCGAGTTCGTTCTGCTCTCTGCACATCTATTGCGGAAGGCGGACAACAAACACCATGTCACTAGTATGCATGCGTGCTTGAAAGCTACACTTGAATTCAGAGACAATGCTGTTCGTGATGTGGACAATGATTCTGATGAGGCTGACTCTAATAAACCTTTTCCTTGTATTGGACAGTAGGAAGAAACTCTGGGGAGAGTTTGATTGCAGAGGGTCTTCATATAACAAACCCCCCTCAGACAAGTGTTTCAGCTCTGAAGTCCTTACACTCTAAGGGAGCCAGGCCGCCTCCAGGTCATGACTCCAAGATGCCGTTCTACTGCCAACTTTTCTTTTCCTGGAATTCCAAGATTCAAACCTGCAACTTTAGGATGGATGGACGTCTCAAGTCATGCCTTTTTAAGATGGGTAATTTACCCCATTGCTTACGGGACAAACTGTGTTTTAAGTTCGGAAGAGCTGACTCTAAGAAGTTGGGAAATTTAAGCCTTACGAAATTCACTTTTAATATTCCTCGATCAGTGTCATCTGGAACTCCTTTTGGCCGCCTCTGCCAGTGCCTTCAGGGTTCTTAGCGTACCTGAAAATTCCGAGCTGATTTGTAAGATCATAGGCTGATGTGGCTACAAATCTCCTTGCTCCAACTCCTATGGCGAGAACCTGGACCTGGAAGCCGGATTTTCTTCAAGCTGCTTGCTAGACTGGCATAACTCTCAGTCTTGTAGAGATGCGTTTGCTCCATTCTGCTTTCGTATGGTACAGTGAGTTCGGTTCGATTTTGTTTTTGATGAACCTGAGTGCAGAACAATGTCCGGTCTCATGCCACTCATCCTGATGATCTCTGGATGGTTCACTTATTCTGAAAAATCTACTGTGCATTTCCAGTCATCTGCTCCATTCAGTAAACCCTGCCCCCATGCTCTTGATATCAGAGCTGTTCCAGACCATGATTTGTGGCCTCCTTTTGGGTGTAACTTTGTTGCTGGAGTTTCTGGTGGCATAGAGCTTCCTCCAGCAGTGCTAACTGCATGTGCGATCTCCTTGAGCACTTGCTTCTGCCTCCATGTGTACCTTCCCTGGGTTAGCGCTGCTTTGCATTGAACTCGGGACTTGTTCCACTGTGTGTTGGCCGTGACAGAGTGGATACGCAGGGTCATCTGAATCCCACCATTTGACCAGGTTTGAACTCGAGGGCAGCAGGTCATATACAGATCTGACGATGAAGCTGACTCTAAGAAGTTCCATATGTCATAATATCATTCTAGGTGAGACTTCTTTGCAGTGCGTTTTCGCACGTAATCCACTGTCCTCGTTGGCCTTGCTGGACAGCTCTCTGGATTCTCTTAGCGTCCTCTCCTTTTTTTCAACTCCTCTGTTTCCATGTCTCTCTTTGCTTTCCCCCTTTTGCCTTTGACTACTATCTATTTTGCTTTGTCTCAGGCCCTGTCTGTTGGTTTGTGTGTGGGCTGTTATTTTCCTGATTTCGAGGTTTTTCTTTGCCACTTTTANGTCTGCTTCTTTAGGACGTCTTTTCAGAGCTGGTTTGTGCTGTCTAAATGGTGGGTCTCCAACGTATCTCCATCCTTCCACAAGTACACTTTCATGATTAGGTTTGCCGATCTGTGGTCCCTCGCTGATCCTGGAGTATGTGTGGTCTGTCTTTGAATATCTGCATGAAAGTGACCATTTTCCGGGGTTCTGTTAAAATCAGTAACAACTGAAAATGCCCCTGTTCCCGAACATCTTAATTATAAAAGGCCAGTTGGATTCTTATTGCTGCAAATATTTCAAAGGAACTCCTGGAAACTGACATTCTTTGAACTGAGGACCCAGCAGAATCTTTAACTAACACTTCGATTAAATCCGCAAAAACCTGTATTCCGATGTCTTGCTGTAAACTGGAACTACCCAAAGCACCTTGGTTAAATTCTGACGGCAAACAAATCTAAAGAGAACGCAAACGAGCTCAGTGCCAAAGACCTTTAGCTCCCCAATGCGCGAGCCCATAAAAAAAACTCTGAGCCAAAATGAGACACACTATTGAAGTCAGTAAACGTCAGTCTTGGAAAAAACTTCTGCATCAGGATAACATCTAAAACACCCATGAAGAAAGTCTGGAACGTCATCCAGAAAATCAAAGGGAAGAACACCAACCCAAAAAATTCATCACCTGAAACTTGCCTGCTCTGATAACTCGGAAACAAGCTGTTGCCAGTCTGCTGGCCTACACTTTTTCAACAGAACTCATAATTATCAAATAAATCTGTTGTTTTTTTTAAACAAACAACTCATGGAAAAGTTTTTCAACCACTTCACTTCAGACAACTCTGAAATGTATAAATTACCTTTTTCAATTGATGAACTGAACTCAGTTCTGCAAACCTGCAACAATTCTGCACCTGGACTGGATGATATTCATTATCAACTTTTGAAATACCTCCCAGAGAGCCGTCTCCAACCCTCATAAAAGTCTACAACCATATGTGGACCACAAGGTGCTTTTCGCCCTCCTGGCGAAAAGCCTGAGCATTCCGATTCTTAAACCTGGAAAAGACCTTACCAATCCTTCAATCTATCACTCAGTAGTTCTGACCAGCTGCCTCTGCAAGCTAATGGAAAAGATGGTCACCTCCCGTCTGATGTGGAAGCTGGAAACTGATGGCCTTTTGGCCAATAAACAGTGCAGGTTTCGGAAGTACCACTGCATCGTTGACCATTTAGTCCATCAGGAAACCACTACCCGAATGCCTTCATTAATAAACAACATGTGGTTGCTATCTTTTTATCTGGAAGAAAAAGTGTATGATACTACTTGGAAATCTGTAATTCTCATGGATCTTCATAAACTTGTTTTTCCTGGTCATCTGCCTTTCCTTCTTACAAAACTTTCTGGCAGATCGGCAGTTCCAAGTCCGTATTGGCACCACGCTGTCTGACATCCATGGGCAGGTTTTAGGTGTACCTCAAAGGAGCATTCATTCTACTGCTATCTTCAGTATCAAAATTAACGACATTGTCAGTTCACTAAATCAGGGTTCCGAGTCGTCTCTGTTTATTGATGGCTTTGCACTGTACGCAGTTTGGAGCCTCTTATGCCAGTGTACAGCGTCGACTCCCAATTTTGTGTGGATAAGATTCTACAGTGGACTGAGAAAAACGGGTTTACCTTCTCAAGCACCAAAACACAGTGTATCCATTTTCAGAACTTTCGTCAGTACTTTGCCATTCCAGAAATTCGTCTGGACGAATCCACTATTCCAGCTTTGATCCGCTCCAAACTGGACTATGGATGTGTGATGTACGACTCGGCCAGACCTTCCTATCTGAAAAATCTAGATTCCATCCACCATCAAGGCTTCGATTGTGTCTGGGTGCACTCTGCACCACCCCTTTTAATAGCCTGTGTCCTGAGACAGGAGAACCATCTCTCTCGAACTGTCGTCTGCAACTGCGCATGAACTATGTGTTGAATCTATCTTCCGAACCCCCTTAACCCTGCATATAACTGTGTTTATGATCCGAAGTTCTAGAAGAAGTTAGATGACCACCCCAGTTCCACTCTTGGAAATTCGTATTCTTCCCCAATTGAACAATGCAGATACAGATCTTAGAGTAGTTTGAGAATTATCTAAGTTTCCCGATGACCCACCATGGACTTTTTTTTCACTCCAGAGATCCTGTTTGATTTAACTTCGCACCATAAAGCACCACTAGTTCCGTGGTATACAAATCTTTTTTTTTTTTGCCGAACTATGTTCGAAGCTTCCATCGTTCAGAAGAATTTTCACCAATGGTTCCAAATCATCCGAGGAGGGAGTTGCGTCTGCTTTTTTTTTTTTTTTTTTTTTTTTGTGCAACCGATTTCCCTCTGAGATGCTCTAAACACATTCTATTGACAGCTCCATCTACGCTGCTGAGTTGACAGCTTTGGTCCTAGCTCTTAATAAAATGGTCTACAAATCGAAACATAAAGATTTCTTTCTTTTGCCGGACTCACTTTCTGCTTTGGAGACTATTGCCAGCCGTAGCCTCAAGCACCCTCAACTGTTAAAATTATTCGAACTGTACACCTCTCTGAAATCAATGGACACAACATAGTTTTTTGCTTGGGTCCCCAGCCACGTGGGCATTCAAGGTAATGAACTGGTTCATGAACTTGCCAAGAGTTCCACAAAGAACGCTGAGCAGATTGTCTGCCCCTCACACTGATCTGAAATCCAAAACATAGGCTTATTTCAAAGGCCTTTGGCAAGAGGAATAGACTCACAGATGGAGAACAAAATGTACAAATCCGTCCAAACGTGATAGAATTTTTTTTCCATGTTCCCAAGGTGGCCGTAAAGAAGGAACAGTTTTGTGCCATTTGCATACATATGCCACTCCTTTGGTGAAGAAGCTCCATGGTGCATTCCATGTCATGTACCACTTGCATGATGTAAGACATAAATATTGTACCGCAGACTCCATGAAAACATAGTTCAGGGATGTCCCACCTGATGTGATCTTTGAGTTTCTAAAAGAGATTAACATTTTTCATCTGATCTAAGATTTAACGGGAAAAAAAAGATTTTTCACAAAGGTTCCGGTGTGTTTACACAAGGTGTATTTTACAGGGTTGTGTAAATGGCTTCTTTTTTTAATGGCTTGAGTTGTCTTGAACGCAGTGACAGTCCTGACATGATCCTTTACAGTCAGCTGGGCTATAAGCAACATCACCTTATCTTACCATTATTCCAGCTGTGAAAGAAGGCCAGTTTCAGGTTACCTTTTTTTTTTATTAAATCAGAAGTTGAACTTTAAAAGTCACATCCAACTCTGAAAAACTGCTGGTCAGAAAGCACTGACTATTCTGAGGCTGGGGCGCTAATAAGAAAACTCTTCTGCATCTTCGTAAGGCTCTGATGCACTCCTTCGTCCGTGAGGCATAAAACATTTCACCGCAGACTCCATGAAAACCTTGTTCAGAGATGTCCCCACTGATGTGATCTCTGATTTCTGAAAGCGATTAACATTTTTCTTTTGATCTAAGATGTTACAGAGGAAAGCTTTTACACAAACAAAAAAAAAAAAAAAAAAAAAAACGGGTGTGTTTTTTAGGTGTGCTTTAAAGGGCTGTGTAAATGAGGGGTTTTAGAAATGAAATGACGACTTGTGAGTTGACTTGAACGCAGTGACAGTTCTGATATGGCCCTTTGCGTTGGCTGGGCTATATGCAACAGTATCTTACTCTGGCTCTGGTCCTTTACTTGCTAGAATTGAGAGGTGTTGTATGAGATCACAGACAAGCGTACCCACAAAGCCCATTGCTGTACCCACAAAAACCGTTGTCCAAACTTCTTTTTTTTTGAAGGATGTTGTTGCCGGAGCTTTTGGTTGCGTAATGTTTCATCTGGCAGTACTAATCGCATTGCTATCTCTTCAAGGTCTTGGCTGTGCATCGATATGTACTTTTCGTCGGATTAGCTGTGTTTTGCATGAACTAGGGATATTTTCCACCATGTTTTTTTCGTGTTTTTTTTTTTTCATTGCAGAGTGAACACCCTTCTGATTTTCACCATTTAACCATCAGATCTGCGTTTGAGAGCAGGACGACCAAAGAATGAAGATGATTCTGAATAGCCAAGTGCCATGTTTCATTTTTTTTTTTTTACAGCTAGACTTCTTTAGAGTGTTCCTTTGTATATAGTTCATTTAACCTGTGTATTTTGACTGTATTGTTGTCTAAATTCTGTTGGTGTCCTCGTCTTCCTTCTTCTTCTTCTTTATTTTTTTTTTTTTTTTTTTTTTTTTTTTTTTTTTACTAAACAATACTTCTTTGAGCGCAAAACAATGTTTACACAGCAGCAAATCACAAAAACACAAAAAAAAATATGCAAGCAAATAACAATCAAATGTTCGTCCCCCCACTCCCCCTTCCCCAAGTTCATCCTCCACCTGACGCAAAAAATCTCAATCTTTTAACATGCGAAGCGAAGTTTTGCAGCAGTCGCCCACAATTCATTTATCGTTGAACATGTCAGGTAAGGTTTTTGTTTGCATAGGTAATTCAAAAGACCTGAAGGTTTGAATCCGAATTAGATTCGCGTGTTAAATTAAGCGTTGTTGATAAAGTTTTCAAGTCAATCAGTCAAGGCTAAGAAAAACCAAACCTGTCAATATTTTTTACGCAAATGATCGAGTTGTATATATTCTTTCAGTTTGTCAGTGTTGTCAGCAACTTAAAGCTTTTTGTATATTCTCTTGATGGTCATCTCTTCCAGTCCAGCAATGCACATTTCTATATCAGCACTATAACGGCCACTCCATTATCCACTGCCACACTGACGGTGTTTTGGGTATGCATTCAGGCAAACAGTTTTAGCTTGCACTTAGTCATACCCCAAACATTTGGTGGGTACAGAAACATAGAATTATACCCGAGAGTCAAACAATTTAAAGAATATCATTTTTATCTGTAATTCCTAGTGTCTCTATTTTATTATCTCGGTTATTCTGGATTTGGCTTTTCGTGTATACTTCCCTAGAGCTATAATGGTATAATATATCTATTTCTATCGTCGACAAAAGCCAACATATTTTCGACTTTTCTACTTTGACTTTGGACTGCTCTTTCTGTCATATACCCATACATATACTGTCATTATACACCAAAAGCTCTGAGGCTACATATGTCCATACATACACTACTCTTATGCATCCATATGCAGGTGACCACGTGCAAGCACATATAAAAGCGTGCAGATATGTTCACATGCATATGAATGTGTAGGCATACAAACATGCACATACATGCATACACATACAGCTACCCACTCACGCAGGAGCGTACTCACGCGCTGCTTTGAGTTTTGACATTTTGCATATTGAGATCTGTTTTTGAGTTGGACAGTATGCATATTGATCTCTGTTTCTTTGAGTTGGACATTATGCATATTGTTTCCTTGAGTTTGACATTATGCATATTGATCTCTGTTTTCTTTGAGTTTGACATATGCATATTGATCTCTGTTTCTTTGAGTTTGACATTATGCATATTGATCTCTGTTTCTTTGAGTTGGACATTATGCATTGATCTCTGTTTCTTTGATCTCTGATCTCTTTTTCTTTGAGTTTGACATTATGCACATTGATCTCTGTTTCTTTGAGTTTGACATTATGCACATTGATCTCTGTTTCTTTGAGTTTGACATTATGCATATTGATCTCTGTTTCTTTGAGTTTGACATTATGCACATTGATCTCTGTTTCTTTGAGTTTGACATTATGCATATTGATCTTAAACGGGAACTGGGAGGGGAAAGGGAGCTTCAGCTGAAGGGAGGCGTGGCAAGGGGAAAATAAGGCGAGGGAAGGGGCAACAGGGGTGGGGAGGGAGGACATGCGGTGTAAAGGGGTGTGGAAGGAAACAGGGAAAGAGGAGAGGAGGCACTAATGATACGATAGTGAGAGAATGGGAAAGGATGGAATGGATAGGAGGAGGGGATGGAGAGGAAGGGGAAAGAAGGGGTGGGAGGTGATGAGCAGCTAGTACAGTCATTAATGACTTTGTTTCCAGTTGAATATCTTGTTCAAAATAGGAGAAAAAAAAACTCTCGTATTATGACTCTGTTTCCATTTGCACAATTCATTCAAGGTAGGAACAAACTCTCAGGAGAGCTAACAGTGAAGATTTTCGGAGAACAATGCTCCTTGTGCAAGCATTTTGACTTTAACTTCCCACACTTCAAGGAAGCCACCCAAGTCATGACACCTGAACGTCCTCCTGCTGTTGTCGTTTCATCCGTTTTGGCGCTGCTGAGATCTGTACCTGCGTCTCCTAGGCAGCCAAGCACTTCAGAGCCAAGTCAGCTTGTAACGGATGTCAACTGCTTAGACACTCAACACATTTTGAAAGTTAGGAATTCAGGCCACATGAAGTTCATTTTTGTTCCGTTTTGACCAGATCCAGTTGTGACTCATTTTGAATGTCTCTGCCCTCTCCTTCGTGTTCTGGAGGCATATATACTGTGATGTGGCAAAACAGCCTGTATATCTCAGCCAACTCTGCGTAAAACTTGTGCTCTTGGAAGCTCAACAAAAACAAAAAGGCGTGGGTGGGCTAGAGACCAGATGTGCACTGGTCGTCCAGGTTGCGAGCTGTGCAAAGAGCTGACGGCTCATTCACCTAAAACAAAACTAACGCGACAGAACCATCTACAGTTCGTTGTACAGTACAACTCTCGGGTGAGGAAAGGCCTTTGATTCGAGAGACAATGACGCTCTACAGCGAACGCCATCTGAAAACCATTACGCCATGAGACGAGAAGAGCCATCATGCTATGAGACTAGAGGAGCTTTCACGCCATGAGAGGAGAGGAGCCATTACGCCATGAAACGAGAGGAGCCATCAAGCTATGAGACGAGAGGAGCCAGTGCGCCATGAAACGAGAGGAGCCATCACGCTATGAGACGAGAGGAGCCAGTACGCCATGAGATGAGAGGAGCCATCACGCCATGAGACGAGAGGAGCCATGACGCTATGAGATAAGAGGAGCCATCACGCCATGAGACGAGAGGAGCCAGTACGCCATGAGACGAGAGGAGCCATCACGCTATGAGACGAGAGGAGCCAGTACGCCATGAGACGAGAAGAGCCATCATGCTATGAGACTAGAGGAGCTTTCACGCTATGAGACGAGAGGAGCAATCACGCTATGAGATGAGAGGAGCCATCACGCTTTGAGATACGAGGAGCCTTCACGCTATGAGATGAGAGGAGCCTTCACGCTAGATGAGAGAGCTATCACGCTAGACGAGAGGAGCCACGCCATGAGACGAGAGAGAGCTATCACGCTATGAGACGAGAGGAGCCAGCCATCACGCCATGAGACGAGAGGAGCCAGTACGCTATGAGATGAGAGGAGCCATCACGCCATGAGGATGAGAGGAGCCATCACGCTATGAGATGAGAGGAGCCATCACGCTATGAGATGAAAGGAGCCATCACGCTATGAGATGAGAGGAGCATCAGTACGCCATTAGACGAGATGAGAGCCATCACGCTATGAGATAAGAGGAGCCATCACGCCAGAGGAGACGAGAGGAGCCATCACGCTATGAGATAAGAGGAGCCATCACGCTATGCTATGAGAGGAGCCATCATACTATGAGAGACGAGAGAGCCAGTCACGCCATGAAGAGAGGAGCCATCACGCTATGAGACGAGAGGAGCCATCACGCTATGAGACGAGAGGAGCCATCACGCCATGAGACGAGAGGAGCCATGACGCTATGAGACGAGAGGATCCATCACGCTATGAGACGAGAGGAGCCAGTACGCCATGAGACGAGAGGAGCCAGTACGCCATGAGACGAGAGGAGCCATCACGCTATGAGACGAGAGGAGCCATGACGCTATGAGACGAGAGGAGCCATCACGCTATGAGACGAGAGGAGCCAGTACGCTATGAGACGAGAGGAGCCATCACGCTATGAGACGAGAGGAGCCAGTACGCCCATGAGACGAGAGGAGCCAGTACGCCATGAGACGAGAGGAGCCATCACGCTACGAGACCAAGGAGCCATCACGCTATGAGACGAGAGGAGCCATCAGGCTTTGAGACCAGAGGAGCCATCACGCCATGAGGCGAGAGGAGCCATGAGAACTCTAACCATGTAGAGACGGAGGTTCGAATCCTGGCGCGCCAAAAACTTTTCATTATCGAAGGGTATTACTAGACTCAGATCTGAAAGCGTCCCGGATTACAGGGCAAAAAACCCCAAAAAAACACTTGTCCGAGCGGGAGCTTTGGGGCCGGGTGTTCTTCCTGAAGATCTACAATCAAGCTGTCTTTAAAAGTTTTGTTTTGTTTTGTTTTGTTTTGTTTTCTGCTGAGCATTATCTTCAGAGAAGACACCCGGCCCCCCTCCCGCTCGGACAAGTGTTTTTTTGGGGTTTTTTTTGCCCTGTAATCCGGGACGCTTTCAGATCTGAGTCCTAGTAATACCCTTCTGATAATGAAAATGTTTTTGGCGCGCCAGGATTCGAACCTCCGTCTCCTACATGGTTAGAGTTCTCATGGCTCCTCTCGCCTCATGGCGTGATGGCTCCTCTGGTCTCAAAGCCTGATGGCTCCTCTCGCCTCATAGCGTGATGGCTCCTCTGGTCTCGTAGCGTGATGGCTCCTCTCGTCTCATGGCGTGATGGCTCCTCTCGTCTCATGGCGTACTGGCTCCTCTCGTCTCATAGCGTGATGGCTCCTCTCGTCTCACAGCGTACTGGCTCCTCTCGTCTCATGGCGTCATGGCTCCGTTATCTCATAGCGTCTGGCTCCTCTCGTCTCATGGCGTACTGGCTCCTCTCGTCTCATAGCGTGATGGGCTCCTCTCGTCTCATGGCGTACTGGCTCCTCTCGTCTCTCGTGATCTCCTCTTATCTCATAGCGTCATGGCTCCTCTCGTCTCATGGCGTGATGGCTCCTCTCATCTCATGGCGTACTGGCGTCGTCTCTTAGCGTGATGGCTCCTCTCGTCTCATAGCTCCTCTCGTCTCATAGCTGATGGCTCCTCTCGTCTCATAGCGTGATGGCTCTTTCGTCTCATGGCGTACTGGCTCCTCTCATCTCATAGTATGATGGCTCCTCTCATCTCATAGCGTGATGGCTCCTCTTATCTCATAGCGTGATGGCTCCTCTCGTCTCATCTCATAGCGTGATGGCTCCTCTTATCTCATAGCGTGATGGCTCCTCTCGTCTAATGGCGTACTGGCTCCTCTCATCTCATAGCGTGATGGCTCCTTTCATCTCATGGCGTGATGGCTCCTCTCATCTCATAGCGTGATGGCTCCTCTCGCCTCATGGCGTGATGGCTCCTCTCATCTCATAGCGTACTGGCTCCTCTCGTCTCATGGCGTACTGGGCTCCTCTCGTCTCATAGCGTGATAGCTCCTCTCATCTCATGGCGTGATGGCTCCTCTCATCTCATAGCGTGAAGGCTCCTCGTATCTCAAAGCGTGATGGCTCCTCTCATCTCATAGCGTGATTGCTCCTCTCGTCTCATAGCGTGAAAGCTCCTCTCGTCTCATAGCGTGAAAGCTCCTCTAGTCTCATAGCATGATGGCTCTTCTCGTCTCATGGCGTACTGGCTCCTCTCGTCTCATAGCGTGATGGCTCCTCTCGTCTCATGGCGTACTGGCTCCTCTCGTCTCATGGCGTGATGGCTCCTCTTATCTCATAGCGTCATGGCTCCTCTCGTCTCATGGCGTGATGGCTCCTCTCATCTCATGGCGTACTGGCTCCTCTCGTCTCATAGCGTGATGGCTCCTCTCGTTTCATGGCGCACTGGCTCCTCTCGTCTCATAGCTTGATGGCTCCTCTCGTTTCATGGCGTAATGGCTCCTCTCCTCTCATGGCGTGAAAGCTCCTCTAGTCTCATAGCATGATGGCTCTTCTCGTCTCATGGCGTAATGGTTTTCAGATGGCGTTCGCTGTAGAGCGTCATTGTCTCTCGAATCAAAGGCCTTTCCTCACCCGAGAGTTGTACTGTACAACGAACTGTAGATGGTTCTGTCGCGTTAGTTTTGTTTTAGGTGAATGAGCCGTCAGCTCTTTGCACAGCTCGCAACCTGGACGACCAGTGCACATCTGGTCTCTAGCCCACCCACGCCTTTTTGTTTTTTGTTGAGCTTCCAAGAGCACAGTTTTACGCAGAGTTGGCTGAGATATACAGGCTGTTTTGCCACATCACAGTATATATGCCTCCAGAACACGAAGGAGAGGGCAGAGACATTCAAAATGAGTCACAACTGGATCTGGTCAAAACGGAACAAAAATGAACTTCATGTGGCCTGAATTTCCTAACTTTCAAAATGTGTTGAGTGTCTAAGCAGTTGACATCCGTTACAAGCTGACTTGGCTCTGAAGTGCTTGGCTGCCTAGGAGACGCAGGTACAGATCTCAGCAGCGCCAAAACGGATGAAACGACAACAGCAGGAGGACGTTCAGGTGTCATGACTTGGGTGGCTTCCTTGAAGTGTGGGAAGTTAAAGTCAAAATGCTTGCACAAGGAGCATTGTTCTCCGAAAATCTTCACTGTTAGCTCTCCTGAGAGTTTGTTCCTACCTTGAATGAATTGTGCAAATGGGAAACAGAGTCATTATACGAGAGTTTTTTTTTCTCCTATTTTGAACAAGATATTCAACTGGAAACAAAGTCATTAATGACTGTACTAGCTGCTCATCACCTCCCACCCCTTCTTTCCCCTTCCTCTCCATCCCCTCCTCCTATCCATTCCATCCTTTCCCATTCTCTCACTATCGTATCATTAGTGCCTCCTCTCCTCTTTCCCTGTTTCCTTCCACCCCTTTACACCGCATGTCCTCCCTCCCCACCCCTGTTGCCCCCTTCCCTCGCCTTATTTTCCCCTTGCCACGCCTCCCTTCAGCTGAAGCTCCCTTTCCCCCTCCCAGTTCCCGTTTTATAGATCAAATGAAACAGAGATAATGTCAAATGTCAAAAAGAAAACAGAGATCAATATGCATAATGTCAAACTCAAAGAAACAGAGATCAATATGCATAATGTCAAACTCAAAGAAACAGAGATCAATGTGCATAATGTCAAACTCAAAGAAACAGAGATCAATGTGCATAATGTCCAACTCAAAGAAACAGAGATCAATATGCATAATGTCCAACTCAAGAAACAGAGAAATGCAGAGTCAAATAAAGAAACAGAGATCATATGCATACTGTCAACTCAAAGAAACAGAGACAGAGATCAATATGCAGAATGTCAAACTCAAAGAAACAGAGATCAATATGCATACTGTCCAACTCAAAAAAACAGATCTCAATATGCATAATGTCAAACTCAAAGAAACAGCGCGTGAGTACGCTCCTGCGTGAGTGGGTAGCTGTATGTGTATGCATGTATGTGCATGTTTGTATGCCTACACATTCATATGCATGTGAACATATCTGCACGCTTTTATATGTGCTTGCACGTGGTCACCTGCATATGGATGCATAAGAGTAGTGTATGTATGGACATATTGTAGCCTCAGAGCTTTTGGTGTATAATGACAGTATATGTATGGGTATATGACAGAAAGAGCAGTCCAAAGTCAAAGTAGAAAAGTCGAAAATATGTTGGCTTTTGTCGACGATAGAAATAGATATATTATACCATTATAGCTCTACGGAAGTATACACGAAAAGCCAAATCCAGAATAACCGAGATAATAAAATAGAGACACTAGGAATTACAGATAAAATGATATTCTTTAAATTGTTTGACTCTCGGGTATAATTCTATGTTTCTGTACCCACCAAATGTTTGGGGTATGACTAAGTGCAAGCTAAAACTGTTTGCCTGAATGCATACCCCAAACACCGTCAGTGTGGCAGTGGATAATGGAGTGGCCGTTATAGTGCTGATATAGAATGTGCATTGCTGGACTGGAAGAGATGACCATCAAGAGAATATACAAAAAGCTTTAAGTTGCTGACAACACTGACAAACTGAAAGAATATATACAACTCGATCATTTGCGTAAAAAATATTGACAGGTTTGGTTTTTCTTAGCCTTGACTGATTGACTTGAAAACTTTATCAACAACGCTTAATTTAACACGCGAATCTAATTCGGATTCAAACCTTCAGGTCTTTTGAATTACCTATGCAAACAAAACCTTACCTGACATGTTCAACGATAAATGAATTGTGGGCGACTGCTGCAAAACTTCGCTTCGCATGTTAAAAGATTGAGATTTTTTGCGTCAGGTGGAGGATGAACTTGGGGAAGGGGGGAGTGGGGGGACGAACATTTGATTGTTTATTTGCTTGCATATTTTTGTTTTTTGTGATTTTACTGCTGTGTAAACATTGTTTTGCGCTCAAAGAAGTATTGTTTAGTAAAAAAAAAAAAAAAAAAAAAAAAAAAAACAAAAAATAAAGAAGAAGAAGGAAGACGAGGACACCAACAGAATTTAGACAACAATACAGTCAAAATACACAGTTAAATGAACTATATACAAAGGAGCACTCTAAAGAAGTCTTAGCTGTAAAAAAAAATGAAACATGGCACTTGGCTATTCAGAATCATCTTCATTCTTTGGTCGTCCTGCTCTCAAACGCAGATCTGATGGTTAAATGGTGAAAATCAGAAGGGTGTTCACTCTGCAATGAAAAAAAAAAACACGAAAAAAACATGGTGGAAAATATCCCTAGTTCATGCAAAACACAGCTAATCCGACGAAAGTACATATCGATGCACAGCCAAGACCTTGAAGAGATAGCAATGCGATTAGTACTGCCAGATGAAACATTACGCAACCAAAAGCTCCGGCAACAACATCCTTCAAAAAAAAAGAAGTTTGGACAACGTTTTTTTGTGGGTACAGCAATGGGCTTTGTGGGTACGCTTGTCTGTGATCTCATACAACACCTCTCAATTCTAGCAAGTAAAGGACCAGAGCCAGAGTAAGATACTGTTGCATATAGCCCAGCCAACGCAAAGGGCCATATCAGAACTGTCACTGCGTTCAAGTCAACTCACAAGTCGTCATTTCATTTCTAAAACCCTCATTTACACAGCCCTTTAAAGCACACCTAAAAAACACACCCCCGTTTTTTTTTTTTTTTTTTTTTTTTTTGTAAAAAGCTTTCCTCTGTAACATCTTAGATCAAAGAAAAATGTTAATCGCTTTCAGAAATTCAGAGATCACATCAGGTGGGACATCTCTGAACAAGGTTTTCATGGAGTCTGCGGTGAAATGTTTATGCCTCACGGACGAAGGAGTGCATCAGAGCCTTACGAAGATGCAGAAGAGAGTTTTCTTATTAGCGCCCCAGCCTCAGAATAGTCAGTGCTTTCTGACCAGCAGTTTTTTCAGAGTTGGATGTGACTTTTAAAGTTCAACTTCTGATTTAATAAAAAAAAAGATAACAACCTGAAAATGGCCTTCTTTCACAGCTGGAATAATGGTAAGATAAGGTGATGTTGCTTATAGCCCAGCTGACTGTAAAGGATCATGTCAGGACTGTCACTGCGTTCAAGACAACTCAAGCCATTAAAAAAAGAAGCCATTTACACAACCCTGTAAAATACACCTTGTGTAAACACACCGGAACCTTTGTGAAAAATCTTTTTTTTCCCGTTAAATCTTAGATCAGATGAAAAATGTTAATCTCTTTTAGAAACTCAAAGATCACATCAGGTGGGACATCCCTGAACTATGTTTTCATGGAGTCTGCGGTACAATATTTATGTCTTACATCATGCAAGTGGTACATGACATGGAATGCACCATGGAGCTTCTTCACCAAAGGAGTGGCATATGTATGCAAATGGCACAAAACTGTTCCTTCTTTACGGCCACCTTGGGAACATGGAAAAAATTCTATCACGTTTGGACGGATTTGTACATTTTGTTCTCCATCTGTGAGTCTATTCCTCTTGCCAAAGCCTTTGAAATAAGCCTGTGTTTTGGATTTCAGATCAGTGTGAGGGGCAGACAATCTGCTCAGCGTTCTTTGTGGAACTCTTGGCAAGTTCATGAACCAGTTCATTACCTTGAATGCCCACGTGGCTGGGGACCCAAGCAAAAACTATGTTGTGTCCATTTGATTTCAGACAGGTGTACAGTTCGAATAATTTTAACAGTTGAGGGTGCTTGAGGCTACGGCTGGCAATAGTCTCCAAAGCAGAAAGTGAGTCCGGCAAAAGAAAGAAATCTTTATGTTTCGATTTGTAGACCATTTTATTAAGAGCTAGGACCAAAGCTGTCAACTCAGCAGCGTAGATGGAGCTGTCAATAGAATGTGTTTAGAACATCTCAGAGGGAAATCGGTTGCACAAAAAAAAAAAAAAAAAAAAAGCAGACGCAACTCCCTCCTCGGATGATTTGGAACCATTGGTGAAATTCTTCTGAACGATGGAAGCTTCGAACATAGTTCGGCAAAAAAAAAAAAAGGATTTGTATACCACGGAACTAGTGGTGCTTTATGGTGCGAAGTTAAATCAAACAGGATCTCTGGAGTGAAAAAAAAGTCCATGGTGGGTCATCGGGAAACTTAGATAATTCTCAAACTACTCTAAGATCTGTATCTGCATTGTTCAATTGGGGAAGAATACGAATTTCCAAGAGTGGAACTGGGGTGGTCATCTAAACTTCTTCTAGAACTTCGGATCATAAACACAGTTATATGCAGGGTTAAGGGGGTTCGGAAGATAGATTCAAAAACATAGTTCATGCGCAGTTGCAGACGACAGTTCGAGAGAGATGGTTCTCCTGTCTCAGGACACAGGCTATTAAAGGGGTGGTGCAGAGTGCACCCAGACACAATCGAAGCCTTTGATGGTGGATGGAATCTAGATTTTTCAGATAGGAAGGTCTGGCCGAGTCGTACATCACACACATCCATAGTCCAGTTTGGAGCGGATCAAAGCTGGAATAGTGGATTCGTCCCAGACGAATTTCTGGAATGGCAAAGTACTGACGAAAGTTCTGAAAATGGATACACTGTGTTTTGGTGCTTGAGAAGGTAAACCCGTTTTTCTCAGTCCACTGTAGAATCTTATCCACACAAAATTGGAGTCGACGCTGTACACTGGCATAAGAGGCTCCAACTGCGTACGTACAGTGCAAAGCCATCAATAAACAGAGACGACTCGGAACCCTGATTTAGTGAACTGACAATGTCGTTAATTTTGATACTGAAGATAGCAGTAGAATGAATGCTCCTTTGAGGTACACCTAAAACCTGCCCATGGATGTCAGACAGCGTGGTGCCAATACGGACTTGGAACTGCCGATCTGCCAGAAAGTTTTGTAAGAAGGAAAGGCAGATGACCAGGAAAAACAAGTTTATGAAGATCCATGAGAATTACAGATTTCCAAGTAGTATCATACACTTTTTCTTCCAGATAAAAAGATAGCAACCACATGTTTTTATTAATGAAGGCATTCGGGTAGTGGTTTCCTGATGGACTAAATGGTCAACGATGCAGTGGTACTTCCGAAACCTGCACTGTTTATTGGCCAAAAGGCCATCAGTTTCCAGCTTCCACATCAGACGGGAGGTGACCATCTTTTCCATTAGCTTGCAGAGGCAGCTGGTCAGAACTACTGAGTGATAGATTGAAGGATTGGTAAGGTCTTTTCCAGGTTTAAGAATCGGAATGCTCAAGCTTTTCGCCAGGAGGGCGCGAAAAGCACCTTGTGGTCCACATATGGTTGTAGACTTTTATGAGGGTTGGAGACGGCTCTCTGGGAGGTATTTCAAAAGTTGATAATGAATATCATCCAGTCCAGGTGCAGAATTGTTGCAGGTTTGCAGAACTGAGTTCAGTTCATCAATTGAAAAAGGTATTTATACATTTCAGAGTTGTCTGAAGTGAAGTGGTTGAAAACTTTTTTCCATGAGTTGTTTGTTTGAAAAAAAACAACAGATTTTTATTTGATAATTATGAGTTCTGTTGAAAAAGTGTAGGCCAGCAGACTGGCAACAGCTTGTTTCCGAGTTATCAGAGCAGGCAAGTTTCAGGTGATGAATTTTTGGGTTGGTGTTCTTCCCTTTGATTTTCTGGATGACGTTCCAGACTTTCTTCATGGGTGTTTTAGATGTTATCCTGATGCAGAAGTTTTTCCAAGACTGACGTTTACTGACTTCAATAGTGTGTCTCATTTTGGCTCAGAGTTTTTTTTATGGGCTCGCGCATTGGGGAGCTAAAGGTCTTTGGCACTGAGCTCGTTTGCGTTCTCTTTAGATTTGTTTGCCGTCAGAATTTAACCCAGGTGCTTTGGGTAGTTCCAGTTTACAGCAAGACATCGGAATACAGGTTTTTGCGGATTTAATCGAAGTGTTAGTTAAAGATTCTGCTGGGTCCTCAGTTCAAAGAATGTCAGTTTCCAGGAGTTCCTTTGAAATATTTGCAGCAATAAGAATCCAACTGGCCTTTTATAATTAAGATGTTCGGGAACAGGGGCATTTTCAGTTGTTACTGATTTAACAGAACCCCGGAAAATGGTCACTTTCATGCAGATATTCAAAGACAGACCACACATACTCCAGGATCAGCGAGGGACCACAGATCGGCAAACCTAATCATGAAAGTGTACTTGTGGAAGGATGGAGATACGTTGGAGACCCACCATTTAGACAGCACAACCAGCTCTGAAAAGACGTCTAAAGAAGCAGACCTCTGGATGAAGATTTCACACTGCTCCAAAGAGGGACTGTGTCCATTGATCTGAAATCACCCAACAGCAAAACTGTCGTGGAAGTTCTGTAATCAGGCTGACCAGCTCTTGTTGACTGACTGAGATAGATGGTAATACCTTCCACAAGTCTCAGGAATCTAAAGCCCCAGTGAAGACCTCCAGCTGAGGTCATCTGGAACTACTCTCACCTGCCTCACGACTCAGGAACCCAAGGGAAGGCCACCAGCTGAGGGAATCGTGATCCATCATTACAAGGCTGTGGACTCTGAGGCACCAGTGGAAGTCAAACAGTTGAGGTCACCTGGAACCACTACCACCAGATTCCGGAATCTGAAACCCCGTAGAAAGGCACCAGCTGAGGTAATCGGACTCACCAACGGCAGCCTCAGGACTCAGGAACCTCAGGACTCAGGAACCTCAGGCCACCAGCTGGGTGAGGGGTTATCTGGAACCCACCACCGAAAGTCTTTAGATCTGAAGCCACAGGGAGAATCTCCAGCTGAAAGTAATATGAACCAGCTCCACCAGCCTTCAAACTCTAGACCCCAAAGTAGACCTCCAGCTAATATCATCTGGAAATACTTTCACCAGCATCTGCACTCTAAACCCCAGGAAAGTCGCCAGCAGAGGTAGTCTGAGGCCAATGCCGCCACCAGCCTCAGGGTTCTTGAACCTTAGGGAGGGCCAGCAGCAGAGGTAATATGGGATTATCAGACCAGTCTTGGGACTCTAGAACAGTGGCCATCTCAGGAACCCATGGGATGAAATAGTAAAAAAAAAAGAAGTAAACGAGCCAGACCACAGGTAAGTAGATCTGGATTGAGTAAGGGAAATGACACAGAGTGCGGATGCTACAGGTGGATATACAGATGGGATACAAACACCTGCACAGGAAAACATCAACCAGACCACATTGTGATGATGAGAGGGGTACAAAACAATAACGACTCAAAGTCTGATAGTTTGACCAAACCTATTTGAGAAGACATTTCAACAGTAGAAAACTAACGTAGACACGACAGGACAAAAGAAAATACCTTGCATCATAAACAAAAAAAGAAACAAGTACACAAGCATGCCAAAAACTGCTCGATCAGTCTGAAGTGTTTTTCTCTTACGGTATTTGTACATACACGCATATACACACTACTTCACCTAACAGGTCCTGGAAAGGTAATTGATTAGTTGATTAGTGATCGGTCACCTCTGATGTTATCTGGTGTGGATGGCTATCTCGTTTAGATGATCAACACGTCTCGGTGATTGTCACGTCCGGGTTGTCTGGTCTTGCTCATGTTTTTCTGTTCTGTTTGCGAGTAGTGTGAATCAAGGACCTTGCAGCCATCGTGCAATGGTGTTTATCACTGCTCTCTCCTCTCAATGGTTTCTCAGCATCAGACCAAAATGAGTAAATCTGAAGCATGACATGAATGTGCTTCCGATTGTGCTCAGAACTAGATGTATCATATGCTCAGAGTGTGTGCATCACTATCCCTCCAAAATTTATGTTAAAAACTCCCCCCCCCCCCCATCCCCCCTCCATAAAGTTGTGGTGGAGGTGGAGAAAGAAATCCTTAGTGGAGCAATTCAAGTCGCTTGAGTGTTCAACTTGACACAACAATTTAGCAAAAATTTCGGCTCGGCTAGGAGTTTGGTCATCTCCTGAGTCACAGAGAATTCAGACTATCCTGGCAAATCCACAAGTCGTCTCCACTGTTAACGTTTAAGGTCTTCTGAATGCACTGTGATATCCAGCAGAGCCTTGATTGGCATTTGGGTGAGTATCCACACTCTCAGCCACAAGCTGAATTGTATTGAGCACCGACCACCACTCTCATGGTGAAGGAGGTGTCCAGATCCATGAGGGGCAGGTTACCATCGCCTGCAGTGCTGCAACTGCTACTGGGTACATGAGTTCACCAGAGGTGCAAGACATGAAGTTAAGGCGAGGAATGGTCTGCATTTCCTACAGTGCCACAATCTGCTGCTTGGTATGGGAGTTTACAAAAAGTATAAGACCTGAGCTACAAGTGAAGGAAGGTCTGCTTCCACTGGTCACAGACACATTCATCCTGGGAGAACCAATGCCGGCAGATAGGATAGTCTCTGTGCACTTTCGTTCTAAGTACATGACGCATCATTAGGTAAGCTTCACTTCTGAAGTCATTAAGAATCCAGTGGCATTGTAGAACACAGATGTGTCAAAAGATGACCAAGGGCAGGACCTTTTAATGAATTGCTGCCCTTGAGGATCAGGAATCCTTTTTCATGTCGTAGTCCCATCCAACTTTGCCAATAGCAGCCAAACATAGCGATTAGATGAGGCTGGTGAGGATATCATGCTGGTAGGGACCCTGGGACGGCAACAAGAAATACTTGCGTGAAAGGCAACTGCCATACTATATTTCTACAGGAAACTGCTGAGGTATCTACAGAAGGACAAGTAGTTGGGTCAAAGGAGGCACAAGTGCTGATCAGATGGATGTCTTTCCCAACTTCAGTACGAGTTCGTTCTAGCACAATGTAGCTCTAAGCCTGACGGTGGATGCATTGTTCCAACTATCCATATAAAAGTGGGCGTCAAAACCATCCACTGTAGTGCACAGGTTACGTCGCGGATTTCCGGTATGAGTTCATGGGTTTTGTTTCCCATCTGAGCTATTTTGGGGGCTAGATTTTCTTTCCCGACTACCTACCACCCAGAACTGAATTTGCTATGGGCTCAGTTGTGAAGACTGAAAGTTTAAGTCAAGTGTCATCCGCATAACACATGTATCTCGGAGAGTGATAATCAACTTTCTTGAACAAGCCTGCAAGAATCTGTAAGTCTCTGGCGTGAATGACGCCACACTATGTTATGAAAAAAAAAAGAACATAGACAGAGCCCTGTCTCAGATTAAAATGAAACCTCGTAGGATTATTTACAACATTTGCATCCCAATATAGACAGAGCCCTGTCTCAGCTTAAAATGAAATTTCGTAGCATTATTTTCAACATTTGCATCCCAATATAGACAGAGCCCTGTCTCAGATTAAAATGAAACTTCGTAGCATTATTTTCAACATTTGCATCCTCACCAATTAGCGTTTCTTTGAAGCCCCAGATACGATTGCCCTTCGTGCCCACCTCTACTGGTACCTCAGCTTTGATCTGCTCAGTGTCTGGTATCAGTTGTCTCCCCTTTTTGGTGTATGTTAGAAGGTTTCTCCCTTGAGTCATACCGACTGGGCTGTGAACCCTTTTGATCTGTGTGAATGGTTCATTGTGGCACACACACCCCAATTGGCAACTCTTGAGTTCTGGCATAGTAATGTGTGAGCTGTACAAGGGTAAGAAGCTTGTACTCTCAAGCCGTCGCTTTAACCGGTCAGGAAGGTCAAGGTGAGTGCTTGTATATGAGAAATGGCCTGTAGCGTTTTATTGAAGAAGTGAAAAATCTGGGATATTTTTTTCTTCTCCAAATTGATTTTTTTACAGGAAGATCGAAATATTTTCCAATAATATTTTCAATCAACTCATCCTGATCAGTCTTGCCTTTGACCTTTGAAGAGAAACGAAAAAATATAGTCATGTTCTATGATTAAAAAACAGAACTTAGACTGGAAACTGTTTTCTCAGCGCTGCTTTTTAGTCCTACCATATGGCTGGATGCGCCAGCTCGTTCGTCCCATGTACTACCAGAGTTTTTTTTTTTTTCACAAACACCTCCCCTCTTCCCCTCCCCATCCCCCGACTATGTTTTGGCCAGCTGACCAGGAGCGGCCAATTTCCGAAGTGTATGATTTATCTACACGCTGTGGTTGGCGTATGTGTGGAACGAGAATGAGATGGGTGAACTGGAGTGCGAATCAAACTTTAAACCTCAACCTTGAAAAGAACTGGCGATGTTTTCCGTAAGACTGTGCTGTGAAGAGTGTCTTCTTTTGTGTGACCGAGAAAAGAAAATCAGTACCTGTATTCTTAGACCAGGACGGTGTAGTCTTGGAGTTTGTATTTTTAACGTGAAGTTCCTTGCTTCTTTTGTCGTGAACTTCACTTGGACGGCTGTAGGCTGATTGTAAACCCAAGAACGTATTCAGTGACAGGAAAAGAATCCTGCCAAAGCTTTCAGTAGTCTTCCCTTTAGTTTTAACTCAGTCTTTATGACTCCTCTCGAGAGGGCGAATCTTGGGAATAACCGAGGAGCTTTGGCTCTTAAACTAGTTTCTCCTTTGTTTTGGGGATTTGTTTTCTCCTGGAGAGTCTTTTCTTCGCTTTTTTCGGCGCTTGGCAGCAGCGACTATCCTTTGCAAGCTTTCCTCACAGTCACTCTCAGACGTTACAACATAAACTTTCCACTGGCTTGAAAATTGGCTTTGGGCTGAAAAATTCTCAGTTACGCCCATTATGCTGATTCCGGGTGCCATCCTGAAAAACAGGGGTTTCAGTTCTGGTTGGCCGATAATTGCGAGACTTGAACGTGTACCTTAAAAAGTTCTAGTGCAATGATGACAGTCACATTCATACATAATCCATGCTATCGTTCCTGGCAGTTGTCACACTGGAACGTGAAACACCTGTCCAAATTTATCTTGCAGATACAACAAAGATCGTACTTGGTGGTTCCTTTCTTGCCTTTCTTTAATGTTTCTGGCCGGTGGGCGCTGGTGTTGAGTTGAATGAGTACTTTGATCATGAAGAAGACGAACTACTTCCCTGATACTATGAAGTTTCATTGACTGTTGCTTAGGACTGCGTCTAAATTTTATGACTAAGTTTTGCTAACACATATGGGAATTCTTATACAGTTTTTATCACAACGTGAACATACATTCTTCTGTTACACACCCAATCTATGTACCAGCTACTCATGAACACAGCACAGAACAGGTTTTAAGATTCCCTTTAATAACCCCTGACGTTAATAAAGTGTTTGATCTCCTCTGAATTTAGCACCTAACAGGTCCTGGAAGTGGAGGTGAGGAGAGGTTATATCTGGCCTTACTTTTGTCTGGGTGATCCTTTCGTTTGTGCGACGATCACATCCAAGGTGCCTTTCTTTCCTGATAAGATCTACTTTTTTATGAGTAGTGTGGATTGGAAACTTTCGGTCGCATATGGTTAGTGTCCTCTTTCAGCATGTGGAACTGATCTGTACTCTTCTCTGGCTCGTTTTCATGATCTTAGGCCATAAGTGATTTCTTCCCAAGCAAGGTGTACTTCGATGTACAAGGAGCAATAATTCCTTCAGTTGTAGTCCGCATGTAAAGAGCACATATCATGAAAACAACTGAGTGCAAATACAGGCACTATGCTAAACGCCTTGTGGTGAGCCAGAACACAGCACTAAGCAACAGCTAGTAGGAAGCACCAGCAAAGAGAGACTTTCTGTCAACCTGAAGCACACATGTAATTACAGCAGTTAAAGGAGCACAATATTTTGAGAACCTCACTGGCAATAGTTTTCCTATTTGAACTGCAAACAGTCTCCCAAGCTACTATTTCAAGATTTCTCCTCACAAAGATACACGTTGTTTGGACAAAGATCAGCAGGTTCAAACTGACAACTTGAGGTCGAACATCCCTGTGAATGGCCCCTTCTCCAATCTTCTGTTCTACATATTCTTCCCGATTCTCAGTTAACTGCCATACCTGTCTTTCCCTTTACCCCATGACTGAATCTGTACATCCTGAAAGAATCGACAGTCAAATTGCATGCAGCTTACGCTATACCTGCTTCCGTCTTTTTGCTATGTGACAGCGACTTTTTCCAGCCAATACCAAAATCATCAGCCGACCTTTTTTTTTCTGGAGTTTTTCCTCCTGATTTCAAACTGCAGTCGTTTACTTCCTTTTGAAAAAAATCCAACCTTGATTAAAACATCCTGATAAATGGACCTGTTTCAAACCTTTCGTTTATTTCCAAACTTTGATAGAAAACCAACCTGAACCATTTCAACGACCATGTCGACTACAGCAACCTTTTCCAGCCGTTTCAATTGGCCTATCCTTTTGACCACAACACTGATGTTACTATACTTCAATCTCGTTATCGTCCTTCTCTGTAAACACATTGCTCCTAGCTTTTCTTTACCCGTCAGCTGCTTTGAGACTATAATCCTCTTATTTGTATTTTGCGTGTTTTCTAAATACAAAGGGAACCTAGGGTACTGCCAGAACCTGGCTCGAGTCCAAAACATCTGACAGACTGCCATTCGTTACAATCGATGGTACACTCTGAATCTATCCAATTCAAATGAAGTGTCCATTCTCACTCCCTATTCTCTCTACACCATACACTGTTTCTCTTGCAGATACTATCGGCGGATACAATTCAAATCATAATCCTATCTATGTAGGGGACACTCAACCCAAAATAAGTGGCACTCCTGAAACTCTGTCTTCTGTTCCTCTGACATAGTTTGCTGCTTTCCGCAAATGAAAAATGGGATGACTCCGAATTAACTCCAGTGAAATGCTTACAAAATCAATCCATGTATTTGAAAACCAGACAAAAACTCTCTTTCGTCACCTTTGCTTCAAACGATCTCATCACACACACACACACACACACACACACACACACACACACACACACACACGCGCGCGCACGCGCGCGCGCACACACACACACACACACACACACACACAAATCTTTTTTTCCAGTCCAGTTAAAAATCTTATTTTTTGTCTATGACAACATGCAAATATTCAGCACTCAACTTGTCAATCATGCTACTGTCAATTACAGCACACCTGTTAAATTTGGAAATACTTGTCCGCAGACTCTACATCTAAATGTGGCTTTCTCTCACTCTTTCTTGCATTGACTACTCCTCCTACTCTCTCTCTCTCTCTCTCTCTCTCTCTCTCTCTCTCTCTCTCTCTCTCTCTCTCTCTCCAGTGGTCTTCCTATCTCAACTCCTTTCAATGAAAACAATATTCCACCACTTGGCCTGTCTTTAGAAAGGAAGGATCTGGATGCATTGCTCCTCTCCTGTAGTTTTTCAGTTGTCTGCCAGTGCCACTAAGAATACAGTGCCAAATGAAGCTCTTATTCAATTCGTTCACCATTCTGCCTTTTTCCTGTCCCTGTGACGTCTTTATTCCCTCCTCTGTGTTCCGCACTCTTCTTCTGAACCGCCAGATTTAAACAATCCACTATCGGAAGCCACTCTTCCTCTATCCCCCGTTCACATTCGTGAACGAGTATCCCTTTCCTATCTTCAAAACCCAACACCGGACTCTTTCAATCCTGGACTGAAAACCTCTCTTACGTCCTTTTTCTTGACGCCTGTTCAGTTTTGTGTCCTAACCTTCCTGCCCTGGCTTACTACGTGTGTGCCCACGACATTTTTAGTAAGCAAGAAAACCCCTTACTTCTTATATTTCGCCCCATAATCTATTTCTATCCACAAGAAACAACAAACCTCTTCGCAACGCCCCTTGCGATAGTTACGGTAATCAGTCAACTTGTTCACGACGAGCAGTTCCGTGGTCATGGCAACCCTACTGTACTCCCTGGACTGCTGCCTCAGTTACGGCATAACTATGAAAAAAAATCCCCTTTTCTCTCGTTACGGTCTGAGGGATGCAACTACCCTAAGTATTTAGAACAGGGTTCTAGCCATTGGAAAGAGTAAATTTGCATGACCTTTGTGACCCGAGAGTAGTCCAAACAAAGAGACCCGTCTGGCATTCGGAATTTCTGCAAAAGGCACGGGTGGAATTTCCTGCCTCGCCAACAAGAAGAAACGTGGCATTACATGAGGTGTTAGAACTGGTTCAGCAAAGTCATTTAGAGGATGAGAGATGTAAAGATGTAACAAGCTCATTGAAAAGAATCTGAGCTTGATGCATTCGCCCTGCGTATTTAGCCGTTTTATACGCCGTATCGTCTGAAGCCAAAACAGTGAAAAGTCTGTACAGTGTGCCATGACTTATTTTTTTCATTTTCTATATTTTTTCACTTGGATTATGCATATTGAATATCTCAGGCTTTCTCTGCGTCTGTTCAAAGTAAGAGTGAAATTTTATGCCCCTTTTCTTCCTCATTCGCTGTTGTCATACTAGCAAAACAAATGTAAACAAGATTGTGGTCTCCTACGTTTTAGTTATGTTGTTTCTGTTACTGAAGTGTTGCTATTTTACCCCAAAATATATTTAAGTCTATGCTCGTTGCAAAGTTCGCGTTTTTTACCCTTTCCGCTGAAATATAACAATTGCTTGTCACGTTTATATATTAGGGACGTAAAATAAAATCAAAAAGTGGAAGAATCGCGAGTTTGCAACAGTTGTAAGCACGCAGGTTTTGGATACTTATTACAGTTGGTTACTTCATATTGAGCAATACCAGTTGCATTATCAGTAACGAATGACTGATGAAAAAAAAACTTTCATTTTCATCCTCTCAAAACTTAAACCTCTCTGCATGTCTTTTGATGCAGGACACTAATAAAATATGTAGCACCAAAAGTTTTTCTACACATGCAGGCAACACCAACAAATTTGGTGTTTCGTGTGTCCCACTTTATTTTGTTATTACTACAGCCAGGCGTTGAAAGTGGATGGGCAATGTATACGACTTTTCACAAAAATATCTTTTAGATATGCTATATTCCAAGCCTAAGTATATCAAATATGTAAACTGGCAGCGAAAGAATGTAATGATTTTCTTACGTTCCTGTGCTCCCAGTTTTGCAAAACTGCCTGCTATTTCATTCCATTTTAGACCACAATTTGACTGTGTTCGACAATAGTTGGTGAACACTTATTAAAACTCATTAACATCGACTGCAGTTTTGAATGACAAGCTCAAATGATGTATCTAAAACTAGTTGTTTGCAAGAAAAGTAAAACATGCAGTACCTGTACGTACTGGCATGCACTAAAACATCTAAGCCAAGTTAACCACTTTGCGTTCAATGCTTTGTATATAAAGATAATCAGGGCAGAAAGATACACCTCTGGTCCATACTTAAGCTTTGAGCGAACTAAAGAAAGAGGAGAGTTCAAGGGTTGGAATATCATTCTGACCGTAGTGTTGACACTTACCATTTAAACAAACTTTATCCTCCTTCTTGCTTTATTTATCAGATTTTTACACACATTTTCCTGCTCAGTTTTCAGCGTTGAAGGGACTTCTACAAACTTCACACTTTGTTGATACTGAAGGACTTTCTCCACTGCTGAACAACATAAAAAAATGTGCTTTCGCCCTATGATTCTAGTCCATTTGCTTTAAGTAAGTTGTTCATTTCATGTAGATGTAACTGCTGTACATGACTACCAGACCTCTTGCCTGCTTTCTCAGGACAGTTTTCTTTCATATTGCAAGATCATCCGCGTGTTGAACCACATGGGTATTTCTTGATTGCACACTCTGAACATCATCAAGAAATATGGAGACAATGATTCATTCCTACATCCCTGAAGGACGGATTCCATCTTACCAATCGTTGCAAATCTATATCTATAGATAGAAAGATAGATAGATAGGCAGATAGATAGATAGATAGAGATAGATAGATAGGTAGATAGATAGATAGATAGATAAATAGATAGATAATTAGATAGATAGATTGATTGATTGAAAGATTGATTGATCGATAAACAGATAGATAGTAAGATAAAGAAAATGGATAGAGATAGATAGATAAATAGATATATCGATAAATGATTGATAGAAGATAGAGAAATTACACACAGACACAGACACAGAGAGAGAGAGAGAGAGAGAGAGAGAGAGAGAGAGAGAGAGAGAAAGAGAGAGAGATGTATATGTATTGTATTGTTGTTGTTGTTGTTGTTTTTAAGAAGCTGCTCGTCAAAGAATATGTGTTGTCAGAAATATCACTTGTAAAGTAACATGGAATTCTAAATACTGTCGTACACTCTTTAAACGTCAAAAAATGTTGCCATTGTGGTTTTCTGCTGTACAGTTGTTGATTTTTTACAAGATTATCTGTTGTGCATTGTCCTTTTCTAGATGTAGTCTGTTGAACTGGAACTGTATAAACGTTTTCAATGTGTAACATCAGATTTTTCAATTCCAAATTTTCTACGAGTTTTCTAACATGAGAGGCTAAAGAATTACATATGTGGATGCTTATCGCGTTCCTTGTCTCACCCTCTGTGAAAACTGAAGGAAGCATTGAATTGCAGCAGACTGTGGCGGAAAGCCATTATTTCAACATTTACACAAAGACTCAATAAACCTCCCAGAAAGAAGGCAAATGCAAAATATTTGACAAAAAGAACATCCAGTCTAACTGCTGAGTTTATAGGTAAGATCGATGCTAGAGCTTCTGAAAATTCTGACAACTGGGTCAAACTTTTTCCGATTTTTTTTCTTCTCGAAATTGTCAAACACTTCGTACGCAGATAATGAACATATCATATGCAAGACATTTTGGGCTCTTGACTTGTGTATTAACGTCTTTTATCAAAATGTTTTCTTAGATTGAATGTGTTGAATGTGTGGCCATATCTTCCTTTGCCATACCGATCACATAGGCTAGCAATCTACAACACATGGATTACATACAGCAGTGCCTTTATCACAAGACCTTTGACATTCCGTAAGGTTGAGCTCCACAGGAACCTGCTTCTGTTAACTGTGTTGAGGGGCATTGGGTTTCTCGTAGAATAAAACAATCACTAAACTACTGGGTAGTATTACTGAACGCATCATCCAATAATAAAACAAAACATTCTAGGATTTTGTTTTTTTTATTTGTTTGTGTTTGTTTTCGCTTCTTTTTATTTTCTATCATAGTTGCGTGCTCGATTCGTTCGCTTTTTGTTCTTTGTCTTCTTAACCTTGCTGTTTGAAGGCAAGTAGTATAATTGTATATTTCAATCATACATTGATTTTGTGGATATTGCAATAATATGATTCAGTGCGCATTTGCTTGTTGAACAGGTGTTGAGTTCGTTGGTTCAAGATATTTGGCTCAGGTTAAGGTCTCTCCCACTTTAAGTTATATCACAGTGAAAAGAGATAACCGTAGTGACACAGGTTCATATATTATGCGGAAGATATATCTGTACCCGTTTAAACTTCAGTATGATAAGTTTTCAACATTCAAGACCAATCTTTGGAACGATAGAAATGTACTATATTATTAAAATAAACGATCCCTCCATTAATAAATCAAAGGAATACAAACGTCTGGTGTGTGGGATAAAAGAACGGATCGTGAGAATCTGCATTTTGCTAGAGTCATCAAGGCTACAAAACTAGGTATAGAAGTGTCTAAACACAAAACTGTCGCAGTGGATGGCTTCCATTTGTTCTTTTCTTTTCTTTTCTTCCTGAGCCAAAAGTTCCTGAAAGAGTAGCAACTGGGTTTTGGAATTGTTCTGTAGATTATTACTACACTTTTCAGTATCATTTGGCGTGTAACCTAAATACGGAGTGTGAAGGTGGGCAAGATGAATCACAACACTGTCCCTTCAGCAGTTCTGATTGTGAGGGTTTGATAGCATTCTGTAACAACTGTTACAAACTGGTCATCAGTCTACATAGACATGAAAGCAATCAAACAGATATCAACAAAAGAGCTATGAGTACTGCAAGTCACTTGGGGGTAGGCTAAGTCTTCCCAGGTGTAGACCTGATTGGTGCAGTAAACTTCTTAGTACGCGCAAGGTGCACCGTAGGCTTCTGCAGCATGTGTACCTGGGCTTGTACTATAGAAGAACTATCTGGTATACCATGTATACACATAGCTTTATCCACGCAAAGACAATAGTCTTACATCACTATACTGGTTTGGCTGCCCTATTTGATATTGTTTTTCACTGACGAAAAACTGTGCATAAACAACACAGGTGTCATGATGTAAGTTTTGGTTCATGTTCGGCACTCGTTTCCTCATTAAGACAAGGAGCATTTTGCGAATTTAAAATTAACAATTCAGACACTTCTTTCCATCGTCCACAGTCAATTCACTTGACGAGTGTACACTTCATGTCACCTAACAGACAAGAATTTGTGGCAAGGTGCAGTGATGGTCATGTGACATACACATTTTTCTTGTATGGATCCAGTCTGCATTCAGAGCACAGATCTTGCCATCTTTCAGACCCACTGTCACAGTCTGGCTGGTTTTCTTCTGCAGCGTTTCATCCCACATTTGCATGTGACGATCTGGTCAACACCATAGCATTCACCCTGGTCTGTGACTTCCTCTCCGACTGTCAGGATAACAGTGATGAATCATTCTGTAACTATCCTCCGTGTATTAAAACGTTCACCTGTTCTAATCGTCGGTGTGTATCGTATGGCAAGGTGTGTGACCTAACACCGCACTGCTTTGATCAGTCAGATGAAGAAAATTGTGAAGTGTTTAGAAACTCTTCGTCTTAAAACACGTTTTATACCATCGCCAGCTCTGGTCAGTTTTGATGGTAGTAGCCAATTCATTTCAACTCGCATGAATCCGAATGACTCCTGCCCTGACAGCCACTACCGTTGTCCTGGAGACCATGACGACTGCCTGCCTGTCTACACACGATGCAATGGGATGCACGACTGTATCGATCTCCAAGACGAGGAGCGATGTGAAGAAATAACCTGTCCCGGATTATTCAGGTGCAGAGCTTCAAAGATCTGTGTTCACACCGATCACCTGTGTGATGGATGGCCGTACTGTCCATTGCGTGATGATGAATTATTGTGTGACATGACCTGCCCTGCAGGTTGTCAGTGTCAAGGTCACTCCTTTCTTTGCCTTCAGCCTTTCTCTATAACCCAGTTCCCTACAATCCGCTATTTAAACGTCACAGGTTCAGGTATGACGCTCTCTGACATGAATGAAAACGTCTATCTTATACATCTTGTTCTTTCTCACTGTTCCTTGACTAACTTGCCTTTGATTCATTTGTTTAATCTGAGAGTACTCGATCTCTCATATAATGAACTATGGCTTGTCAATATGACTTCTTTCATTGGTTTTAAAATCTTACAAACATTATCTTTATCCAACAACCCTCTCACCCAGCTGCACACTGATCTCTCCTCTTTAGCCATGCAAAATGCCCTGACCCAAATTGACCTGTCCTTCACCAAGCTTACCTTGCTGGACACCAAAGCATTCTCTCTGTTCCCCGGAGTCCAGAAACTGAACTTGACTTCTACTGCCATACACACAATCAGTCCAGCCGGGTTTCAACACACGCCAGCGCTGAGTGAATTATATATAGATAGAAGTCCTGTGAAAACCTTTCCAGATGGCATTTTCAAGTATCTTTTTCAACTGTCTGTTATACATGTAGACAACTATAAACTGTGTTGCAGTAAGATGCTCCCTGAATATTTTGATGAATCATCTTGCTATGCTCCAAAGGATGAATTTCTTCTTGTGACGATTTAATACAATCATGGGCTTACCGTGGGCTTCTGTGGCTCATCGCCTGTCTGTCTTTCACTGGCAATGTCTTTTGTTTCTGTGCACGTATCCTTGGCAGATCCATGACCTCTTCCAGTGGCTTTAGTGTTTTTGTCGTCAACCTGACCATAGCTGACTTTCTGATGGGGGATCTACATCGCTGTAATTGGAGTGGCTGATGAACGATTTCGTGGTAAATACCTTCATCATGATGACAAGTGGAAAAAGCATGATGACCTGTAAGGTGGCTGGTTTTCTATCCCTGTTGTCAAGTGAGATGTCAGCTCTGGTAATCTGTCTCATCACTGTGGACCGTTTTATTGTCCTTCGTTTTCCATCAGCACTCTGAGGTTTGCGAGGACATCAGCGACACTGGCTTGCCTGTTAACTTGGTTAGTTTGTTGTTTTGTGGCCGGTTTGCCTTTACTGCCAATGACCGCTCACTGGGAGTTTTACAGCCAGACAGGCATCTGCATTCCACTTCCAGTCACCAGACGGGTGTTCGGAGGAAGACTGTATTCTTTCAGCGTATTAATTGTCTTTTAATTTCATCCTGTTTTTGCTCATTTCTTCTGGCCAAGCCATTATCTACTGGTCAATACAAAGTAATACCTTGAAAACGAACACGACAAAAGTGTCACGAGATATGACAATTGCAGATGATCAGTGTTGCAGTAACAGATTTCCTGTGCTGGTTTCCTATTGGACTGTGCGGAATGTTAGCACTGATTGTATTCCAATCCCAGGAAGTGAATGTGCCCTGGCTAT
>JADBJO010017471.1:35000-37598 GCA_016801955.1 Conus betulinus | reverse complement strand
TGGGTCTCGCACGGCGGTTGTGGTTGGTAAAAAAAACATGGATATTAACTTAGGCTTGGATTTTCAAAAAAGTCCGGGGGAAGTTCAACAACGCGAATTAAGAATTTTCACAGTGGCACGCGTTTCTTTATCTGGGTTTGATGCCATACAAGACATACAGTATATATATAGATATATATATATATATCTATATAATATATATATTATATGATTAATTAGGATTAAAAGGAGATCAGAGTGTTAAAAGTGCTCAAACCAAACTGTGAATTAGGTTGGACTCTTAATGTGTCTCATATACAGAAAATACTGATAAAACAGGTGGCTTATACAGAGATGATGGCCTTGCCCATGCGAAACAATAAACCAAAAATCATTGAAAACAAGAAGAAATAACTTTGTGAAATTTCCCAAAGCCATTAACCTAAAAATTACAGTAGAAGCTAAAACAAAAAATAGTAAATTATTAGGACCTAACATTAAGACCTCAAGGATCATACATACAAACCTTACAAAAAAACCTATGACACCACCTGTCTACGTTTAGACATCAAAAGTAACCATCCACCCCTCCATTCTAAAAACCATACCCAATGGTATAAAAAACAGGAAAAGAAAGATTATATGGTATAACCCTCCATATGATGGAAGAACAAAAAAAACTAACGTAGGAAAAGAATTCTTCAGAATCCTTACAACATCATTCCAAAAGAACATGTACTATCTAAAATATTCAATAAAAAAAACACCATCAAGCTATCGTACTCGTGTATGCCCAACCTTAAAAAAAAATATAATGGATTCTTCCAATAAAACCAAAAGCAATACAACCAAAGAGGGTGACGAAAGGGACATCTTGTAATTGCACAAAAAAAAAAGACCAGTGCCCTCTGAATAACAAATGTCTTCTACAATAATATTGTGTACCAAGCCACAGTAACAAACAGGACAGTGAGAAAGAAACATACATAGGGATCACGGCTAAACCGTTTAAAAAACCAGATATGCAAAACCATAAACAGTCCTTCAAAGGGGAAAAAATATAAAAAACCAAACAGAATTAAGCAAATATATTTGGAAGCTTAAAGATAAGAAAATAGATTACAACATATCATGGAAAAATTATAAAAAGAGCAACACCATACAACAAAATTTCTAAAAAAAATGCAATCTATGTACTACAGAAAAGTGGCTGATATTATGTAAACCCCATCTAGCATCCCTGAACTCTAGAGTAGAAATGATAAAACAATTGCAGGCATAAATGGAAATCCTTGTCAATGCACATCCCCTGGCACGTCCCCCCGAACGCGCCCCAAAAAGATAAAAAAAAACAAAAAAAAAAAACTACAGGCCACATGCCACACGTGCAGTGCTCACACGCCCCGCACAACATACTATATAACACCGGCGGCGTCCCCAGTTTGTACCCCTGAGGAGAGCTCTTTGGCTTGAAACAAATTTGTAGGTTTTAATCCTTCATTTTAAACCCTATTTTAAATTGTATATATATATATATAAATATATATATATATATATATATAAGAATGCAGAATGCCCTTTGACAATAACAGTGAGAAAAATATCAAACTGAAATAGCTCCTGGTTTTTTTTTTCCATACCACCGTTGTTCAAAGTCCAGCGTAACTAAGCCATTTACCAAGTGACTGCAGGTTGGTCAATTTTTTGAATTGTCAGACGTTTTTCCCGTCTGCCCAAAGACGAGCCACTGGGACCACTCAAAAATAAGCCCAAGAGTGGCAGACTGCGGGTAACAACATCACTCAAGACCGTTACATCCAGACGTTACACCTTAAGAACCGATCCCAAATTGCGAAAACGAAAGCGGACACCCTTTCCGAGGCCAAGGCCGACCCAGCCATATGACGGTGCTTAGGCGCCTCCGAGAGGAAAAACGTACGTGCCTGAAGACGGGCATAGAATTCACTTTAGTTCCGGAAGCACACTGCAGCAGGACACATGTGTGCCACTCAACACCTCAGGTTTACCGGCAACTAGTGGCGTGCTGTAGTCTGGTCCGATGAATCCAGGTTCCTGCTCGAACGGCACGACGGCAGAGCCAGGATGTTCTACAGGAGAGGCGAACGATTTTGTCCAAACTCAGTTTAAGAGACAGCTGATTTCGGCACAGGAAGTGTGGCGTTGTGGGAAGCTACGTATAAACGGCTGAACACACAGCTAGCCTCATCGGATTTGAAGGAAACCTCACAGCTAACAGTTACATCCGTGTAAATATGTCAGCACACATTGTTCTGTTTGTTCAGCAGCACGGACCAGCTCTGGTGTCCATGCAAGACAATGCATCAGTACATCGAGCACTGGACAGCCTGAACGCTGCGGAAGTCGACGTCATGAACCTCCAGTCAACTCTCCGAACCTCAGATGCGATGCGATCACCTGGACAGGTAGTCGCGCATCTTCTCTAACCAGCTTCAGACTTTGGATTAAGCTGTCTGCAGAGCTCAGGAGAACATACGTCTGGTGCTGTCGATTAGAGTGCGATGCGCTTCAGTGATCGGTGCCCAAGGTCATCACAGTAGCTGTTAGAAATATGACGTTTGACTCAGACTCTGCTGTTTC
>JADBJO010017471.1:15000-22500 GCA_016801955.1 Conus betulinus | reverse complement strand
TCGCGAAGGTGCTCAGTAGCTTTCGTTTCACTGTTTAAAAAAGAAGGCGTAAGAGAGAGAGAGAGTGAGAGAGAGTGTGTGTGTGTGTGTGTGTGTGAGAGAGAGAGAGAGAGAGAGAGAGAGAGAGAGAGAGAGAGAAAGTCCTCATGGTTACAGAGAACCTGACAGTTTGATAGGATCCAGGCTTTCATGAATCAGACTGCCCTTCTCCCTCCCGTCCTCCTCGCTCTTTCTCTGTCTGCCTCACTCTTTCTGTCCTTGTATGCGTATAATTATGTGTGTGCGTGCGTGCGTGCGTATCTCTCTCTCTCTCTCTCTCTCTGAGAGCGCGTGTATGTGTTCGTGTGTGCGTGCTCGTGCACGCGCGTGTGTATTGGCGTGCGTGTGTTTGTAAGTGTGTGAATGCACGCACGCACGCCTTTTATGTTTGTGTGTGCGTGCGTTTGTGTGTGAGCGCTTGTGCGTGCATATGTACTGATATAATTAGAGATACACTGAGAGAGAAACGAATGGAGAGAGAAAGAGATGAACGAATGGAGAGAGAGAGAGAGAGAGAGAGAGAGAGAGAGAGAGAAGAACGAATGGAGAGAGAGACAGAGAGAGAGAGAGAGAGAGAGAGAGAGAAGTCATGAGAAAATCATAGTACCCGCATTTGAGGAATTGTCATCCTTTTTCTACATAATAATACTGTGTGTTATTCATTTAAGAACAATTTGTACCCTCTGCGTTTTCACAAGTACAGGTCGAAACAACACGTACGCACTACAAATACATTCAAAATAAAATTGAGTTACTCATCATACATAAGAGGCCATCTGACCAACGTTGTTATGGCTTGAATGTGAAGCTGATTCGTCTCTCTGAAAAGTGGGTAGCCACAGAATCATCTTTGATTTATTGGTGAGAAAGGGCACATGGACCGTTTCTATTTTTCAAGGTTTAGTTGAGAGAGTGTGTGACGACAACACATGTGTTGATGACCATTTTCATGAACAACCCTGGATCACTTTACGCAAGAATTGACTTGGGCGATTTATGAGAACAACGCCGTCAATACGACTGCCTTCTCAGCGTGCGCACCCAGCACAACTCCAACCCACAAAAATTAAAGTGTATCCGAGCTAGTCTTTCTCGATTTACACTTAAAATGCTGAAAAAATAAATAATGGCATGTGTGATGATTTAAGATCAATTTAGCAGTATGTTAAGACCTTGTTGACGTACTAGATATGATGCACTTTTAGTTAAACTGTTTTTGTAGTGGGAAAAACCAATTTTTCTGTTAATATGTTATTAATAATTTGAATAACATTTTCTGTAATTGAGACTAAAGAAACGAAAATTTAGAGAAACGTTGTTACCATACATTTTAAAATTCTTTATTAGCATCATTATAATTAATACTGGTGATGCCAATATTGCAATGGTTCGCATTCTGAACTCATAGTAATATCACCAATTTCGACTCATAATATCGCCAACTTCGTGGTTTATGAATATTTGACCAGACTTGTCAAACTAACATGATCATTTCTATTTGCGTTTCCTTGGCATCAAATGAAGATATATCACTGTCTATAATTCTGTGGTATTCTCACTACCGCAGGTTCAAAAATAGAAACCAATAACACCCTCAAAGCCGCCAGCGAAAGCAGAAAAGTGAAACGAAAAGAATGTGTGGTAAGGAAATAACTTGCTGAAAATCTTAAATCATTATTTAAACAGAACAAAATGTTGGGACAATCTTTGAGCCTCTGCTTGAGGATCCATTTAAAGTTGCAGGGGAGGTCAAAAGGTGTCCAACAGTCAGAGTAGTCAGCTCTGCTGTTAATAACCCGAGGATTGTCAGCAGCTAGGAATTGTGTAGGACAGCCTTTACTGGGATCTCAAAAAGAAAGAAAAAGAAAAAGATAAGGACAAAAATCATGAGAAAAGAAAAAGAAAAAAACAGGACAGCCTTTAGTTGGATCTCAAAAAAGAAGCAGAGTTCGACTGATCAACCAAACGATTTAGTAATGTGGAGATTTAGTAACGTGTGTAAATAGAAGAATTTCTACATATAGGCCTTTACGCATGATCAAGGCTAAAACTAATTTGTCAAAGTTACTGGGGGAAAGCTTTTTATTTGTTTGTTTGTTTATTTGTAGTTTTTTAAGCCTGTGGAAGTGTTGACTTGGAAAAGCAAAGTGTAGTGTATTTTGCTCGGGTGGCTGATTAAGCATGTTGGCTAGAGTTCCAACTACATCGAAACTGTGTTTACGGCATTCATGAATAACACTACTGTAGCGTTTACAGCCTACGCTGTTAGCCCTATGATAGTGTTTTGGCTGAGTAGTAGTATTTAGAACGTATTACACTGGGTCGGTTTAAGACATGCCTCTGAGAGACAAATACCACTGGACAGATCTGGGCATATAGTTTACTGTTGTTGTGGAGAAAGAGCAAATGTGTGGTGTGTGTGTGGGGGGGGGGGGGGGGGGGGGGATAAAATAAATGAACAGATAAAGATAGGACGAAAGAAACAAACGGGAAGAAAAAAAATGAAATGAAATAAAATCGCAATAAAAAGACGTCACATCATAAGATGTTGCCATGTGCGCACGTCCCCTCCCCCCCCCCCCCCCCCCCCCCCCCCACACACACACACCTACCCACTCCCTTCCCAATCAGACTTGGAACCTCTCCCCTTACTCTTATATAAAAAAAAAAATCCAGCGTAGAATTCGGTGCTAACAGAAGGTGCAGGTTTTGGGCGGAAGGACGATGGAATCAAGGGACAGGAGTGGAAGGTGGAGGAGGAGCTGGGGGAAAGGGTGGGTTGGCTGGCAGCTTTTGTCGGAAATTCCACCACCTTAATGTCAATCCTTTGTCTGTCTTTTCTTTAACGCCTCCTGAATATTCTTCGTTTACTTTTCTTTCTTATTTTCTCTTTTAAGTCCTTAAGATAATGAGGCTAAGGGGAGACAATGCCAAGTTCTTTAACTCAGATGCCCTTGCCCACAGGCTCACGATTTCTATAGACCCTTTCCTGCTGACGGCAAACGTAGTAGTGAAGGGTGGATTGTACCAGACTCTTGAGTGGTAGCCTGTTAGCTGGGAAGAGAGAGAGAGAGAGAGAGAGAGAGAGAGAGAGAGAGAGAGGAGAGAGAGAGAGAGAGAGAGAGAGAGAGAGAGAGAGAGAAATCTACATGGCTCAACGAAAGAGTCTAGGTCGCGATTCGAATCCTACAGAGAGAAGTTTTTTTTTTTCTATTGCACAATAATTAGAACAGAAATTCTCATGCAATAAACATAACATGTTCATGCACTTCCAGTCAAATGAAAAGATCGTAATCGCTCGAAAGCGATTACATCCAACATCAGAAAAGTGTGTTAAATACATGACATTGTTGAATTATCATACCCTTTTGCAGTGGGGCGCTGGGAGGTTTTAGCCTCACGAGTCATATCACTTTTGCTAGATATTTTCGCTTCCAGGAGGACTGGAACAGAGCGGGTCGGATTTCATACCCTCAACTGATGCATTTCTCCAGAATGGCACTCAAATTTCCTGCAGACTATGGGCTACTTAGGCCTGATTGGCCTAAGAAAGATTTGTTCCGTGACGTCTTCCCAATTAAGGCAACAGTTATGTACAATGTATGAAAGATGAAGTGGATTTTAAACGGGGAAAATCTCGGTTGAATTAAATTGTACCACGGTCTTTGTTTTCTATGTTTCTCTCATTCAAATATATGTTTGGATATGTCGGGCTATCTGATTTGCCCAGTTCTGTAAACTCCCTTCCGATGAAGAGATGGAAACCGTGGCGTTCACGTATTGCCATACCCATAGTGCCTTTGTCCCAAAACCTCAATATTGGCAGGCTGATAGGGGCTGTATTTGTGACTTGGAGAGCATCTGTTTTTGAGGAGAGCAGTTATATACGCTGACTCTATGTTTTAAGCAATCAATGTCCTTAGCGGGTGGGTTGGGACGGGAGAGAGAGAGAGAGAGAGAGAGAGGGGGGGGGGGGAATGGGGGAGGGAGACGGCGGGGAGTGAAGAAAGGAAAGTAGGTTACGTATGGTACCTGGAGAGAGAGAAGTAGGCTAGGTTTAGAGGGTGATGTTCCGCGCATTTCAGATCCGATTATGCGTCACTGAACATCACCATCATGACTCAGCAACAATCCAATGTGCCCTCTGATGGATACCTTCATGACAACCCGATAATGATAGCTCTCTGATGGGCTGACGCCGCAGGATCATGTGACCTGGGTGTGGCTGGCTGTGTTTTGGAAAGCCGGGGTGTGGAGGAATACTGGAGTGGGCACAGAATTAAACAGACAGAAGAGCAAACAAACAAATGTGAACAAACAGACGGTATCGTGAGGGCATTTTGTTTTAAAAGAAGACGATCATCTCTTCAGAACTGAACGTCACGACCATCTCCATAATCTCAGGAAAGTGATGGATAATCCCACAGTGTTCGATTTTTCATTCCCAGGTTCACAATCCCTTTCGGCACATTCCAAAAAGAAGAGAATGAAAGAAAGAATGAAAGAAAAAAGCTATTCTTCAGTGGTGTTATTTCGACATCGTCTTTTATCTCATGTCTGTCAACATTATGTTTTCACCCGGTTTGTGTTTAACATTTAGAAGGGGATCTTATATCATCATACTGTATTTATATTGAATCAGGCATATAATGTTGCTTTTCCCTGGTATTCATCTATCTATATGTTCATCTATCCGTCTGTCTATCTATCTGTATATCTATCTGCCTGTCTGTCTATCCATGTTCTCTCTCCATGGTCTCTCTCTCTATCTATCTATCTATCTATATATATATATATATATATATATATATATATATATATATATATCCCAAGCATAGGCTCAAAGATCCTATATTTTATATTGTTTGCATAATGTTTTTAATTGTTCAGCAACTTTTTACCTCTCCACGCTTCGTGTTATTTTTTTCTACTACCTTTCACTGGCTGCTTTGGGGGTGCTGTTAGACTCTTCTTTGGATCCTTGGTGGTGAGAACACCACAGAATTACGGACTGCGATGTGTCTCTATTTGACGCCCAGAGCACAGACACAATCAGCCGTGTCTCCCCTGATGAGTTCCGATCTAGCGGACGAAAGGCCTAGAAGCAGGCGATGCGTATAAATCTGCCTTCGAGAGGGATTGCGATGGTTCCTTCATGCAGTTAGTGAAGGGTTTTCATTCTATAATATACGTTTTCCTTTTTTCTTTTAATTTCAAAATTTTGCCAGACTATAATGATGGAAAAATAGTTGGCCTTCACTTGTTTCACCCCATTGCTTAATTGTTCAGCATTATATATATATATATATATATATATATATATATATATATATATATATATATATGTGTGTGTGTGTGTGTGTGTGTGTGTGTGTGTGTGTGTGTGTGTAGCAATGTTATTGAGGGAGAGAGAGAGGTGCATGTCTTTCTTCACGCATTCGTTCACATACTACACAGGATAGCAGAAAGAATGAATGGGCATTTTTTTACTTTGACGCTAGGGGATCTAATCCACGAAACAGAGCTACCCGTTTCTCTAGCCGTTTTTCATTTCCAAAAGACCGTTCTCCACCTCTTTCTCTTTGCCATTTTTAGGGCTACTGTTGTGATCATTATTTGCAGTGTCGTCTTGGTGACATTAACGGGAAAAAAAATATCTGTTCTCTTTCCCAAGATTTCACAGAGTGGACGTGCTTACTGCCCCTGTTTTGGTTTCAGTTTTGATGTTAAAAGCCTGGCCAACCATGCACGGGCCTTTTATAACTTCACCACATATTAAAAAAAAAAAGTCCTGTCTCTCTCTCGTTTCAGTTTTGTCTTTCAGTGTATTTAAAGCCCAGCTGACTAGACACAACTCTTTTATACATGTCAAAACGTACAGAAAAGAAAATCCTGTCTCTCTGTTTTCATCCTCTATTTTAGTGTTTTTAAGCCCTGGCCGATCAGACACGACCCTTTTGAGAATGTCACCACGCGTGAAAGCACGTATCGTCTTATTTCATTTTTAATTTCGATGCACTCAAAATCTTGCCGAACACATACAACCCTTTTAGGAATGTCATCATGCCTATAAATAAAAGTTCCATCTACCTGTTGTCAGTTTCAATATCAACGTGTTTAAGGCCAGGAGAGATGACCCTGTCAGCACGTATACAAATAAAGTCCTGTGTCTCCTTCTTCAACTTTAATTCCAGTCTATCCCAGTGAACCACACCCCATTCTTTCAGGAAGGGCGCTACGTACAGAAATGTCCTGTCCTTCTGCTTTCAGTTTCAATTTCAGTGTTATTAAAGCCGAGCTGACCAAACACGGCCCTTTTTAGGCTGTCACCACAAATAATAACAGGCCCTGTCCTGAAAAAAGCGACGCAAACACAAAAAAATTGTCTTCAGAGTATATGCAGCAATATGTAAAGTGATAGTTGAAACTACTGACTTCCTATATTATTGACATTTCTGAGACAGATGGTGGAAAAGGTTTGATAGGGGCATCAGCCATTCCGATTGATTTTCTTTCCAGCAAAGGAAAAAAGGTTTTAAAATGATCAAAAATGCAAGATTAGCACAAACAATAAGTAAAAACGGCCATATAGGCGAATGGACACAGTGAACTGGATAGCTGATGTCCACCCTTAACAATGGTTAAGGAACTCTACTTTGTTGCTTAACTATGACAACAGGCCGTGATCATTAATGTGACAAAAAAAAGATTGAAGATCTTTGGCCAGAGCAGAGACAGGTTATACGAGCCACAATGCAATGAAAATGAAACAAAGAAAGAACAAAAAGCAGCAACAAACTATCGATCTTAATAGAGATTTAAGAAAAAGACATAGTCACAGAGTGACAGAAAAGAAGTACTTATCAGCAAAGCATATCCAGGTGGCGTGGATACAATATATAGTCATAAAGAAACAGGTTTCACCCACAAGGACTAGACTATCATTCCTTCTAGAAATATTAAAATAAAAGTATGGTTTCCCGTGGAAACTAGAACAGTAGTTGCTGAAAGGTCAGGGGGTGGGGAGGGGTGGACGAGGAAGGAGTTTGGGGTGTTGGGGGATGATGGGCACTGTAAAAGATTATATTCACACATCCTATGTGACAGGTGCTCTAAAGAGGGGCAGAAGACGCTTTTCCCAATGTGTCTCCAACATACCACTTAGAAAGAGAGGAGGAGGTGGGAGGGCATAGCGTGGGGTGGGGGGTGGAGGGAAGGAGAGTGGGGGACTTCACATTGAAAAGACGTAATCAAGAGCACTGCTGAGGACAGAGCGACGTCATTTCGGAGTTCATTGAAGCAGAGTGGAAGGGGTAGCGGTGGTTGTGGGGAGGGGGATGAGGAGAGGTGTATGGGGATAGGGGTCTGGAGGATCTGAGGTGACAACCCAGGAATTCACTGTCTGTCAGACAGTCGGTAGCAAGCCTTACAGAGGCTTTCTCTTACATCCCCTGCCCGATG
>JADBJO010017471.1:0-10000 GCA_016801955.1 Conus betulinus | reverse complement strand
ACAATAAAAGACAGCAACGTCTGTAATCTAGGTTTTCTGGCATCGATTTGTTGATTACTCACAATAAAATCTGTGACAATACTGAATAACTTTCTGATTTCATTCTTATTAAGCATCAGCACCTGGTTAGTTACAAAGTTACCTGAATAATTGACTGTGGAAATTTGGTATATCACATTTCCAATTAATACGAAAATGGAGTTTGTACAATAAAAATGTAAGAACATAGAACTTTTAACTTCCATTTACTAAAGTTGTTTCACGAAGATAGTACTCTATCTGCTCTCACTCCAGGTAAAACATAGCCAAACCAACGACAAAATCCAGCAACATACCTTTACATTCACAAACACCTGAATGACAGAAACAGCGTCACAGCCTTCACCATACTCTGCTCAGTGAAGAAATGATCTCAGAGCCAGAACGCCGGGAGTATGTAGGCCTTCCACCCCTTTGAACGAGATCTTTCGAGAAAGTTTTTTGTGGCCTGATTCACAATAGAACTACTATAAGCGTCTAAAGAGTTTAAAGTCTGGCTCCGGCGGGTGCTGCTCTTGGCCAGACATTCTCTATCCCCCAGGGCCCAGACACCAACGGGGCCGACAGCCATGTAAGTGGCTGGGTCTGGTGGAGTGCAGAGGAACAAGACTCTTCAGTCTCTGTACCTAGGGCAAAATCCAACATCCCACCTGAAGATGTTTGAGCTCTAAAATCTCAAGTCCACCTCAGCAAAGACACACCACGGCTCCACGGTCTCCCAGGGCTGTTTCCCCGGTCTATACTCGGTCTCCCAGACCAAACCATCCAGACCAGCCGTGGGCAAATTGTCTGCTGAGTGACCAGCCTCTTTGGCATTCCAGCCTACCAGCTAGGTTGCCCCTCACTGCGATTCCATCCTGCGTTTGAGGGGTTAACCACTACAAACTCTCTGTTCTCAAAGGTTGGGCATAATCGTACCCTTTACATGTGTCACACCACCTTCGAGCTACAAACACTTTCCATTTTCGCTAAAATGACTGTAATAAAAACTGTAATAGGCCTAAGGCTCGGAAAGTAGGATCATATGATTTAACTTTTGCAGGTCCGAGGGATCATTTTGGTGCGGTGTGCCTGTAGCTTTTCTCCCGAACGGATTTTGTTTAAGCCAGAAGAATTTTTTTTTATATATAGGCCGAGAAAAGTTACAGAGGCTAAAATTAATGTGTCCACACTAGTGGAGAAAGTTTGAAAAGAGTCTTTGGAACTGTTACCTTTGAAAACCAAAGGGTAGTGCATTTATTCTCGGGTAGTTGATTAAGCGTGTTGGCCAGATTTCTGACGTGTATGCAGCCTTCGTGAAGAGCATTACAGTAGGGCTTACTGCACGCGCTACTAGCACTACATAGTGTTTTTGGCACGGTAGTATTTTTAACGTTGTTACACTGGGTTGGTTTAAACACCCGCTTTAAAAGGCAAATGTCGTCAAAGAGGTCTAAGCATTTATCTTATTACTGTTGAGAGAAAGGTAGAAGACGAATAAATGAAAAACAAAAACAAAACACTTATAGAAAGACATCATCATACGATATTGCAATATGCGCACCTCCCCTACCTCCACACACACCTACCCACCCCTTCTGATAAAGCTTTCACAAAGTGAATGCGATTTGGTAAACAAAAACCGTTTCAGTACTACCCCCTGCCCCACTCTCCAGCCCCTTCTCGTGTCCCATTCCGTTCTCACACTGCTCATCAACTATTCTTAAAAGAAACGGGACCCCTTCCCTTACTGTTCTCAATGAAATGATCCAACCCTGGTGGCTATTAAAAAAAATCAGTGTAGGCCTCAATGTCAACAGAAGGTACTCCGTCTTTATGGGAAGGAGGATGAGAACATGGGGGATAGGATGGAGGTGGGAGAGGAGAGGCGGGAAAGGGCTGGTGAGTTTGGCACCAGTTGCTGGAAATTCCATCTGACTGTCAATCCTTTTTTTTCTTCTTTAACTCCTTCTGAATTACAGTCCTGTACTTCTTTTTTTTTCTCTTCTAGTTCTTCTTCTTCTTCTTCTTCTTCTTGATGTTCTTAATTCTTTTCAAGATAAGAGGGCTAAGGGAGACAATCTCAAGTTAATTCTAAGGGATCCCAATCAACAAGCCCACGGTTTCTCTGAACTGTTTCCTGCTGACGGCGACGCAATGAAAGGTGGATAGAAGCAGATTCTGGAGGGTAGCCTGTTCGTAGGGAGGATAACGACAGGCAGGAAAAAGAAAATACAAAGACTGAGACAGAAAATCAAGAGACAGACAGACAGACAGACAGATATCAAGACTTAAAGTATAAATAACTTATTCGTGTAGCATCTAGACTTTTGTAAATGGTTGAGCAACAGGTTAGTCAAAGACATTTTCGAAAGAAAATGAAAAGAAAGGAAGCAAAGAAGAAGCTAGAATTGCAAAAGACGCAAACAACATGGACCGCATCGGAAAGAAAACAGATACAGAGTGTAAATCATTCCTGGGATATCCTACCATCATTTAATCAGAGTTGTCTTCATTCTGGCATGTCTACTCATTCACAGTTTCATATATATATATATATATATATATATATATATGTATGTATATATATATATATGTGTGTATGAAAGCATTTTTGGCTCTCTGTGGTATATGAGTGGTATGAGATTACGTCGAGGATCACGGAGGAGTGGGCAACACAAACAAAACAGAGGGGGTTTTTTTTTTGTTTGTTTGTTTGTTTGTTTGTTGTTGTTTGTTTTTTTTTGCCATTTTGACACAGGGGACATATTAATTCTACATCGCTACGATTATTTAACCGAAAGGACTGCGATTTGATGTTGCTTACTCTAAACCTGAATCCAACTACCGTTCGCTTTCCATATCTATTTATGTCAGTCGCAAAAATACAGTTCAAGGGGGTGACTGGTTTTGAATGATCTATACATCGCAAATCTTTCACTTGAACAAATGCGATTGTCCCACTCCTGCCAGTAACAGTCTATCAATCTATGTGTAAAACAATTTATGAATTAGTCAACTGAATCAACACCTTGACTTTCCACACACATTCAAATCCAAATTTAAATAAAACTAATTGAATTTTGGTTATCCAGTTCTTTTTACCCTTCGCATCCAAATTTGATAACATCAGATAAACTTTGTACATTCATGCGTGGCAATTTGATCCCGTATTTAATTGATCTAGCATATGCATTCATATGCAATTGAAATCTACCGGTATCTCCAAAGATCATTGCATTGGCCGTTCTTTCTGTGACACTTAAAAACATTTAAATGCAAACAAATGCACCTTTCAATGTGATTCATACTTTAGTCTAGACCACAGATTTCTCATCCATATAGAAGTGTCGGCTGCACTCCAGCATGAAATATTTTACAAAAAGTTTCAATACACTGGATGTCATAATCGTATAATAATGTCAGGATGCCAACAACGCCTTTTACCCCATGCAGCCTATATCACCAGAAGAGGCTGAGAGGCTCAATTTTACGGAAAATTTTAGTCCTAAATCTAATATATGTGTATGTGTTGGCTACTTTCATTTCAGAGCCACCCTGGTACTAGTGTCCATGCCCTGCAAGAAAGCTGCCTTTAGGATCAACAATTGTGCTATTTTTTATATGAACTTTTCATTTTCATTCGATTTATTATTCATACAAAATATTTAGCTGGTTTTTGTAACCCCTACTTGTTTCGCACACACACACACACACACACACACACACACACACACACACACACACACACACACACACACAGAGAGAGAGAGAGAGAGAGAGAGAGAGAGAGAGAGAGAGAGAGAGAGAGAGAGAGAGAGAGGTATTACTTTTGTTTTACTAAAACAATGCAGTCGTAATTCACCCCCTCAACTGATGAGTCTCTCCGAAATGTCGCTTAAATTGTCTGCAGAGCTATGGATCCCTTGGGCCTGGTTGACGCTATGATATAGTTATCAGGAATCGAAGCGTGAAATACAACCCTTTTGTAAAATTCCAGACCCAAAAAAAAAAAAACACAACGTCAGTCTTCATCATCTTCAACCTCACTGATTCTCGCAGAAACAAAGCAGTACAAAAGTTCGGAATGTTTTGCTGTGTTTCATACTTTGTTCTCTGGCTGATCTCAGTTTTGACTTTAGTTAGTACGTCCACGAGAGTGAGAAAGCCGATGGTTGCTTCCACCAATCAGGGAACGTTTCTAACGTTGGCGCATTGGGACAGAAAGCATGCCCGTGCATAATTTAGAAAGATGTCCTCAGTGAGTTCTTGCCCTTTAAGACAGCATTGATCTTGTTCATGCGGAAAATGAAGTGGATTTTTAAACGGAAAGGGACTGGGTTAGAGTAGACTGTTCAAACTTCATCTTTGTTTTTTTTTTTCAACTCTTGTTTCATGCATTCACATTTATGGTTTATATATGTCAGATTACGTGATTCTTCCAATTCTGTGTTTACTTCTTTCCAATTGGAGATGAGACCCTCAGGCATAGCATGGTGTGCGTTTGTTTCTAAGTTTCGATGTCTGCTGGTTGACAGGGCCTGTTATTGGTTTGACTTGGAGTCTGTCTGCTGTCTAGGCAAGCTCGCATACAAGATTACTCCATTCTAAAGCAGTCCATCAGTGGATGGGGAGAGAGAGAGAGAGAGAGAGAGAGAGAGAGAGAGAGAGAGAGAGAGAGAGAGAGAGATAGAGGAGGGTAGGGCAAGAGGGAGGGGCGGGGCGTGGAGGGAGAAATGTGGGTACAGTTAGAGTCCTGCACATTTCAGATCAGATGAAGTGGCACAGAGCACCACCAGAATGACCCAGCAGCAGTGCGGTGTGTTCTCTGATGTATCCCTTCATGAACACCTGACATTGGTAGCTCTCTGATGGGGAACGCTGTAACATCAATGATCTCGGTGTGGCTGTGTGTTTTGGGAAGCTGGAATGAGAGCAGTGTGGAAGAATATTAGAATCGGCACGACATGAAATAGAACGAAAAACAAATATAACAAAAAACACAACATCTTGGTGGCTTCTGGTTTTCAAGAAGACTATAATCCTCTTAAGAACTCCACTTTATCACCATCTTCATGATCTCAGGAAAGCGATGAATAACTACACAGTATACGACTGTTTATCCCCAGGTTCGTTATCTCTTTTACGACGTTCTAAAAAGAAGGAAACCAAAAAATGAAAAAAACACTATTTTAATGATACTGGTATGGTGTCACTGTCTTTCGTCTTGATTTCTGTCAATATCAAGTACCATTATACCTTTTGTGCTGAACAATTAAAAGTTAAGTTTGTATCCGTTATTCGGTATTTGTATGGAGCCCTTGTTCTTCATCCATCTATCTAGCTATCTGTGTCCATCTGTCTGTCTATATTATATGCACATTGAGAGAGAGAGAGAGAGAGAGAGAGAGAGAGAGAGAGAGAGAGAGAGAGAGACTGACAGACGGAGACAGAGTCAGACAGAGACAAACAGACAGAGAGAGAGAAATAGAGAGGGAGATAGAGAGAAACATAACTTTCTCTGTGCGTTCGTTCTCGAACTATACAGGAAAGCAGAAAGAATGAATGGGGAAGATTTCACTTTGACGCCATGTGATCTCATTCACGAACTCATGGGCGTGACATGTGTGACAGCGCTGCCTCTTTCCAATTGCCGTCTATTTCTAGACAACCACTCTCCATCTCTCTTTTTCTTTTCCAGGGCCATTGTTGTGATCGGTATTTGCAATCTTGTGTTGGTAACAACAAAGAGTAAATCTGTCTCTGTACCTTACGCACGATTAATGTAGTGTATGTGATTAGTGCCTCTGTTTTCAGTGTTTCAGTGTTATTAAAACCCGGCTGATCACACACGGGGCTTTTACAGCTATCACTACGTATTCAAGAGAAAAAAATGGTTTAAATGTCAGTGTTTTGAAAGGCCAGACAACCAGCCACAGCTCTTGCAGGGATGTCACCATGTGTAAGGAAAGTCGTCTCTGTCTGTTTTCAGTTTCAATTCAGTGTCTTCAAAACCTGATTGATCAGACACGAACTTTTTAGGGATGTCACCACGTATAGAAAAATAGTCCTGTCTCTATGCGTTTAGCTGGGATTTCAGTGCATTTAAAGCCAGGGCAACCAGACAGTCCTTTCAGAGGTTCACCATGTATAAAAAGTACTCTCTGATTGTACTTTAAATGCTAATAAAGTCCAGAGACAACAGAGATGTCACCAAGCGTCGTAAAAAACGTCTTTTCCCCCCCCCTTTTCCAGTTCCAGTTTTGGTGTATTTAAAGCCTAGTGATCAGATACGGTCCTTTTACGGGATGTCACCACGTATGAAAAAAAAGTCCTGTCGTTCTCTGTTTCAATTTCAATTTTTGTACTTGATTTAAACCCCGGTCAGCAACAAACGGCCCTGTCACTACGTGTACAAAAAGTCCTATCTCTGTTTTTTTTTTCTTTTTTTCAATATCAGTGTGTTTAAATCCCAGCCAGGGAGACACGGCCATGTCACCACACATTAAGAAAAGTCTTGCCTTTCTGGTTTCAGTTTCAATTTCAATGTTATTAAAGCACAGTTGACCACGCACTGCCCTTTGAAGGCTGTCAACACATTGATAAAAGTCCTGTACTAAAAGGTCAGCAAACGCGATAAAGCTGTGTTGTAATGTATAAACGTGGTAGCCAAACTATTGACATCCTATATTATTGGCATTCTGAAGATGAACGAGAAAATACTTTGCTAAGGGCATCAGCTATTCCGCTCGATTTTTCTTTCCATGCAACTACAAACTTTTAACATGATGATAAATGTAATGTTGCCACAAGCGATACGTAAAATGAACGTACAGGTGAATAGGCACTGCGGAATGAACTGCTGATGTCCAGTCTGAACAGTGTTTGCAACGTCTTTATATTGTCGCCTGAGTGCAACAAAAGGCAGGAATGGAATAAATCATAACAAGGAAAAAAATGATTGGAGCTTTTTGGTTTTGTTTCTAGAACACAAACAAGTAATATGGTTAACAGAGAGAAAAAAAACCCAGACAAACGAACTATACTGCTCAAAACAATTGAAAGGCCACTACCACTTTTTAGGGTACCTTGTTTGACTTTTTTTTTTTTTCCAATCAAACAGGCCTGTGCAACAGAGCACATCTGAACTGCAGGAATACTGCAATGCACGTGCAACCCATGTCTTATCTGAACACAGGTCAGCCAGTTTTGAGAGACTGGTGGGCATTTATGCCCTGTGTTTACGGCACTTTTGCAACCATGCCTCGGAGACAACAACGACTGAGTCAGGATGACCAAGGGCGGGCAATTGCGTGGCTTCAGGAGGGCGTGGGGGTGCGAGAGGTTGGTCGTCGACTGTCAGTCGCCCATTCAGTCATTCAGACTTTGAGAGACCGCTTCAACCAGACAGGAAGTGTTGCTGAGCGAAGACGTCCAGGACGCCCAAGGTCCACCTCCAGGCAGCAGGACAGGTTTGTTGTCCTGTCGGCTCTGAGGCAGAGAACGGCCACTTCCGACACACTCAGGGGGCAGCTGCAAGCAGCCGGCAATGTCACCGTCAGTGACCAGACCATTCGGAACCGGTTGAGAGAGGCACACCTGCGCTCAAGACGACCAGCCGTCCGTCCTGTCCTGACACCAGCTCACCGTGCTGCTCGTTTGGCTTGGGCCCAGCGTCACTTAGCATGGACCAGAGATCAGTGGGCAAGAGTATTGTTTACTGACGAGTCCCGCTTTGCCTTATCATTTCATGACGGCAGGAACCGTGTCTGGCGGCGGCAAGGAGAACGCTCACGATGGTCTCGTGAGCGAGCGTGATCGCTATGGTGGTGGATCCATAATGGTGTGGGGAGGGATGGCACGGAACTACAGAACCCCCTGCACACATGGTGCAAGGCAACCTCAACGGTGTGGGCTACAGGGATGGCATCCTGCAGCCCCTGTGTGCCAGCGCTGCAAGCTATTGGACCAGGGCGCGGTACTTCAAGACGACAACGCCAGACCTCACAGGCTCGAGTCGTCAACAACTTTCTTCAGCAGCAACACGTGATCCACATGGACTGGCCAGCCTGCTCACCGGACCTTAATCCAATCGAGCACCTATGGGACGTGCTGGGCCGGCGACTTCGAAGCAATCAATCACCCCCCCCCCAGTTGACCTCAACCAGCTGTTCCAGTTCCTTGAGCAGGAGTGGCAGGCAATACCCCAGATGATGACTCTGAGGACTCTGACTCAATCCATGAGGCAAAGGTGCATCGCGTGCATCCACGCAAATGGCGGACACACGCGTTACTGACTGTTTTTGTGTATCTCTGGCGTTCTGACTTTTGAAAAGATGGGTAGTGGACTTGAAAGTGACAAAACATGCTGTTCAAAATCAATTTTGTCATTAATCTGTGTCATTGGTGTTTTGATTAATGGCTGAAGTAAAGTTCGAAAGCATTGTCGTTCTGTTGTGAAATAGCGAGAGAATTTCCAAGTGGCCTTTCATTGTTTTGCTTTGATATTTTATTGTCATTACCAATGAGGTCTTTTGAAAGGGGGGAGAGGTAACAGAACAAAAACATTTCCCTCTTCCTTTCCTGCAAACAAATAGTACACTTTCATTCCGAGTGTGTATCAAATCCAAAGTTAACAAAAAAAAATAAATTCGTAACATTTCGTTATGTCCTCACCTCACGCACAGGAGTAATGCAGTAAAGTTAAAAAAACACAAAACACAAACAAAACACACACACACACACACACACACACACACACACACACACACACACACACACACACACACACACACTTAAGACTGACTCGACCACCATCCACTCAATCAAATGATGACATTGTATTTTACCGATCTCTTCAACTTGGGGGGGGGGGGGGGGGGGGGGAAAAAAAAAAAACTGACTCGACCATCCACTCAAATGAATGATGTCATTGTATTTTACTGATCTCTTCCACATGCGATGAATGATAATATTCATTCAGATATCTCTTATAATGTATTATCTTAAACTTCACTATCCTTCATCTGCCTAATTTTCAATGCTTCCCGCGATGAATTTCGCAACTGATTTAATTACAAGTTCATCATCTGATGATAACACGCCAGCGACATTTTGTCTTTTCGCTATATCTAACTGGAAAAATGAACAATTTGTCCGCACTTCATTATAAGCTGTACAGTGGAACAGAAAGTTCTTCGTCATCAATAATATGTCTACATGCAGGACAAGGAGATTCTGTGGATGTTTCACATTCAAACCATCTTTTGTTCGCATTAAAACCTAAAGTTCTCAACCTAAATCTTGCGTAATTTATTCTGTGCCATCTATCTGTTATGACACTGAGAAACTTTTCAGGATGGAACACATTCTTAAATGAGAAAAACCAGCGATATTTTTCTTTACTTTCCTTTACCTTTTTCCATTTCTAAAAGCATCATATCATAGGCTTGCCTGCTGAAACGGGACTGGGGTAGCTTCAAGATCTTCAACCAGTACTTAATACATTTCACAAATGTACTTATATACAACGGGTATCTGCCCATTTCTCCATATAAAACGGTGTTGGATGAATGAATAGGTACTTGAAGGAAACGCTTCATAGCATACGTATGTACTTTTTCCATCTGCAAATTTTCATGTAAGCCCCAAATTTCAGCTGCATAAGTAAGAAGAGGTTTTTTCTGTGTATCAAACATTTTCCAAAATATACACAGTCTGTACAATTCAGTTTTCTCAGGGATTTCAGAATTTCAATAGTACCTTTTTTTTTTTTTTCTTTCATCAGAGATTCTTCCCATGCGTAACGGAAAGTTAATTTTGTTGAAAATATCATTCCAAGATATTTATATGAATTAACTACTTGAACATCTGCATTTCCATAAGACCATTTCACTATATTCGTCTTATCCAAGTTAACTGATAAACCTAAGCGGTCTGCTTCTTCTTTCAATACATTTAGTTGGTTTTGCAAACCTACAAC
>JADBJO010017470.1:22500-37601 GCA_016801955.1 Conus betulinus | reverse complement strand
CCCCGCACCTCAGAAAACATTATTTAAAGTGAAAAAAAAATCCAATTACACAATATGTAAAACTATAGGGAACGCGTCCAATGGACCACAGGTCAATTAATGTGTAGAAGAACGAACGGTTAACCACTCAAAAAAAAAGTTAAACAAATTTAAAGATATATACCAACTGAACTACGTGACAAACTTTTGCAAATTGTGTAAAGATAAAACCAGTCATTTAATAATCTAGATAGAGACAGGGAACCGGATCCATCAGATGGAGTATCGTCACCAGTTTTGCTAATAATTTCCTTTGCTCTTGGACAGTAAATTAATAGATGTTCAACTCCAACTCTTTCTCCACACATACATTTAACATTTTTGCTGAATTTTGTTCGAAGTGAATTCAAACGCATTCTGTGCATTAAGCTTTGTATTTCTCTAGGTATGGAGGCAAGGTCGGGTCTTGATGAGGCCAATAGATTTTTTTTCCAGAATTGGGTTTAATACAGTTGCGGTAATAGTTAATTTCTGAGTTCTCTAATACATTTCTGAATTTTTTTACTGGATGTTTCGTTTATTAAAGAATAACATTCACTTAAATCTAAGGGAATGTCAAGTGGTATTGATCCTTCGACATTTCGGGCTGCCTTTCTTGCAGCCTGATCGACCCTCTCATTTGCTGAAAAATTCCACAATGAGAAGGTACCCAGCAAAATGTGACTGTAATGCATTTAGCTGACAGAAGATGTATGACATGGTTTATTTCTGTTATTATCTCAACACGTACTTTTGGATTGGAAGACTGAATAGCACTAAGGGCCGATTTAGAATCGGGCGCATACTAGAATTTGACAAGAGTTAAGGAGGAAAACTCAAGACATGGTGTAATAACATCAAAATGGCAACAAGCTCAGCACTGAAAATTGAAAAATGTCTACCAAGATGGTACAACTTTTCCACTTTTTTAAATCAGGGTATTGTAAATGCTGCTCCTGTATCCAGATTATCTAGCACTGAACCATCCATATAGATTTTCAAATAGTTTTTGTATGTATTTTCTAAATGAATATCGATGACATTTTTCAATATATAAGGTGGATCTTTTTTGGGACACATTTGCGTAATTTGTATCAAAGGTAGCTTTGGCTTGCTCCCATCTTGGAAAAGGTAAAAAGGACAGCTTATTAGCAATTTTTGTTTCGTTTATATTAGAATCTTTTTTAGGAGGTTAGAGGCAAATGACTGGATAGATTTTGTAGATTGCATTCTTCTGGCCCGTTTCACGAAATCTGTTTCTGAATTTAAGGATTCTCTTGCACAGAAGTTATCCTGTGAAAGACTCTTCAATATGAATTTTGAAGCACATGCTTTTCGTAATGCATTCAGAGGCAATATTCCGATTTCACTGAATGTTCCTACGTTAGATGTATGTGTGGGAACTCCAAGAGCAAGTTTGTAAGCCTTGCAGTCAATACTCTGTTGTTTATTTAATAGATATTGTGGAGCGCTGAAAAAAGACTTCTTGAGCATAGATTAATCGTGAGCGCACAAGAGCAGTAGATAATAAAGTTAAAGTATGCGTGTGTCTTGCCCCCACGGTTGTTTGTTTATAATTTTCAAAAAGTTTAAACTTTTCCTTGCTTTTTTAAGATGTATTCAATATGAACATTCCAAGAAAGTTTGGAGGTTAAGTATACACCCAGGAATTTAACAGTTTTTACATACTCTAACGCAATACCATCTAAAGTGAATGAAGGGAGTTTCTCCGGATCATATCCAGCACTGAAGAGCATGATATTTGTTTTTTTCTACTGAAAGTACCAGCCCGTTTTCATTTAAAAAGCTAACAATTTTATTCGGTTCATGTTGGTATTTAATTCGTATATAGTTTAGCCATCTAAAAGGAGTTTTTCTTTTCATAGTTACCTTCATCCATAGGCATATATCATCAGCAAACTGTGCTAATACTGTATCTTTACATGCGTGTGTGTGGGGTGGTGCGGTGTGTGTGCACGCGCGCGCGCATGATGATGCTTATTTTGCTATTACACGCTGCCTTTTGTTTACGTGCTTATACTTTTCATTAACTAGTGCTACTTGAACGACAAACTGAAATTTGTTTTGAAATAGAGCGGGTGGAAGAGAAAATTGGGAGGACGGGGTGAGGGGGGCGGGGGGGTGGGGGGGGTGGGGGGAATTGGCATCTTGTCTCATCACCTTTGCATTTTTTTTTCCATCGTTCACCTCCTAAACCTCACCCCCACACACCCCCACCCCCCACCCACTCCCCCTCTATCCTCCCTCACCTCCACCTCCCCCGTGCGTTTGTTCTTCGCTTTAGAATCGACGGACCCTGGCGATCCCGCTTCTACTGTATGGCGGTGAGGGAAGGGGACCAGGACGTGTGGGAGTTCCTCTACCAGAGGTACCTGGAGGAATGGGATGACACGGAGGCGGACCGTCTGCGCGCTGCCCTCGGTTGTTCCAAAGACCCCATCACTCTTTACACGTGAGTGGATCGGGAAGGGGTAAGGGATGACGAGAAAGGGGAAGGGGGGGGGGGGGGGGGGGGGGGGGGAGGAAGGGTGTTTGTATCGGGGCGGTGGAGGAGTGCGGTTAGGGGGTGTTTGGGGTGAGAGAGAGAGGGGGAGAGAGAGAGAGAGAGAGAGAGAGAGAGAGAGAGAGAGAGAGAATGGTGGAAGTGACACTCTGTGTCAGTTACTCTATGTCAGAGGAGAAGAAAGAGAAGGAGGGTGCGTGTATGTATATTTTTTTGGGGAGGGGGGGGGGGGGGGGGGTGTGCACGTGCTAGGAATTGGGGTGTAGGGTTGGAATGGAAAGAGGGAGGACGGGGGGTAGGGCGGAGGGTTAGAGTTTGGGGTTGGGAGAGTGGAGGGGAAGGGGTGGGCGCTAGTGTGTGTGTGTGTGTGTGTGTGTGTGTGTGTGTGTGTGTGTGTGTGTGTGTGACGTGGTTACGATCTCACACACACACACACACACACACACACACACACACACACACACACACACACACACACACACACACACACACATACACACACGCGCGCGCGCGCACACACACACACACACACACACACACACACACACACACACACACACACACACACACACACACACACACACACACACACACACGTATTAAGGCACACAATGCACGACATGATGACGTTGTCACACACACCCCCACCCCCCACCCCCCCACCCCCACCCCCCCTCTGATGTCATACTATTCGTAAGCAGCATTCGTTTGGATTCGTGAGCATGTCTTTATTCATCATAGGAGCAAGAGTTATCCCTCTTGTTTCTTATTCATTGTTTACGGTTACTTGCCTCGTTTCAGATTCCCTTTCATTGCCAAGAAACTGAGGTCACCTGTATTTCTTCATGTTCATCCCTATGTTTGTTTCACTATAGTCGAGAAGTAAAAGGCTGTGCCAGTCTTGAATAACTGTTAATTTGCGTTTTGCTCTTTTCTCCAGTCGTTTGTTACAGTTTAGATGTGTCAGCTACAGGGCGTATGGGCAAAAACTTGGAACATCTTTTTTTTTTTTTTTTTTTTTTTTTTTTTTGGGGGGGGGGGGGTCTTGTTTGTTCCGTGTGCCCTGTATTACCGTTTCTGTCGGCGATTCGGTGTGGTAAGTGGCATTCGCTTGGGATTATGGGTGTGTATTTATATCATCATGGCAGCAAGAGTTATCCTACTTGTTTGTTCTGTGTGCCCTGTATTACCGTTTCTGTCGGCGATTCGGTGTCGTAAGCGGCATTCGTTTGGAATTATGGGTGTGTGTACTTATTTCATCATGGGAGCAAGAGTTATCCTACTTGTTTTTTTTTTGTTTGTTTGTTTGTTTTTTTTTTCCTACTGGTCGGCAGATACCTGGGCATGTGTCTGTACGCCGAGATTGTGCCGTATTGTCTGGAGGACGTGGCGGAGAAACCGTTATGGTCGTGACGTGGCCGTGAACTTCGTGTGGGAGAACTTCGCCCAACTGAGAGAAACGTATGTAAAGCGGGGAAGAGGAGACAAGGGGACGGAGAGGAGGGTGAGGGGGTGGATAGTACGTGTACACACCGAATGTTCAAGCGTTTTGGAGAAGAAGAAGAAGAAGAAGAAGAAGAAGAAGAAAGAAAGAAAGAAAGAAAGAAAAAGAAAGAGCATCAACTAGTCGCCTTGCCTTTATGCTTATCATTACAGTTTTTTTTTTCTCTCTTTTTTTTCACCTCGTTCTGTTTCATGTGTGTGTGTGAGTTGGTTGGTCTGTGGAAGCACGTTCATTGCGTAGTGTTTCGGAGCCTTTCTTTTCTTTTTTTTTTTTTTTTCTTGTTTGTTGGTTTTGTTTTGTTGGTCAGTTTACTTTTTGTGTGTTGGATTGTTGAAACACATCCAATGCGGTGTGTTCTGCATGCCATCTTTTACCTGTTTTGTGTGTGTGTGTGTGTGTGTTTGTGTGTGCGCGCGCGCGCGCGAGCGTGTGTGTTTGTGCGTGCGTGCGTGCGTCCGCGTGCGTGCATGCGCGCGCACGTGCGTGTGTGTGTGTGTGTGTGTGTGTGTGTGTGTGTGTGTGTGTGTGTGTGTGTGTGTGTGTGTGTGTGTGTGTGTGTGTGTGTGTGAGGTCAAGTCCAGTCAGAATTATCTTTATGGAAGTTGAAAGAATAAGCTTTACAGCTTTTTTTTTTCCTCCTGCCCTCACAAAAAAAGAATGAATATCAGTGTGTGTGAAGCGTGCGTGCGCGTGTGTGTGTGTGGTTGTGTGTATGGGGAGGGGGGGGGGGGGGGAAATCGCACGCCCGATGATGTCGTGTTTTTTGTTTTTGTTTTTTAAAGATGGAGAATGTAGACACGTTGTCATGATGATGCCAGTGACTGTGTCAGCGATGATCTTAGTGAAAATGATAACGGTGACGACGAGGAGGAGGAGGGGGAGTTTTATCATCATGATATTCTTGTTGTTTTTGATGTTTCTGATATGAATTATCATCATCATTATTGTTATGATGATGATGATGATGATGATTACTATTGTTGTTGTCATTATCATCGTTATTATTCCCACCCTGACATCACGACCCCCACCCCCCCCCCCACATCACGATACCGCTTTTATAATCGTGTTCATCATCGTTGATACAATTGTTATTGCTGTTATCATCATCGTCGTTGTCATGGCCTCAGGTTTTCAGACTATTCTTTGGGCGACATGGTGCTGACTGTGACCGACCAGTTCCAGACCTATTATCACCTTGCTCAGGTCAAGGACAAGTCTCTCTCTCTCTCTCTCTCTCTCTCTCTCTCTCTCTCTCTCTCTCTCTCTCTCTCTCTCTCTCTCTCTCTCTCTCTGTATCATGTTTCTGATTATTTACCATTGGGTAGAGAATATGAAGCTTTACGTTTGACATCAATCGTTTTTCAGCAGTATGATATGAAAAGACATAACTTAGTTCGAATAATTTCCTCAGCAGAAGGAGATACTATCAAATCCTGTACGAAGTTTTTCGCTGAAGCATATGAACGAAGGAAGAAAACTCTTTCCTCTAGAAGCAGTTTCTATAGATCTATATTACGAATAAGAGACCTGTGAACAATTCTATGTATTACAAATTGTTACTATTTCAATATATCTGACGATTTCGTGATTACCGTCGGATGGTCCTAGATGACCTATTTACTTTGATTTGGTACTGACGTATATGTTTCGTCTGTAATGCATTAAGTTAGATTATTTTGAGCGCAGATAGAATGCTGTAGTGCAATTTCCTTTTTGACCCCTGTCTTTCTTTCTTTCTTTTATATGTATGTATGTGTGTTTTATGCTTTTGTATGTCCTTTGCAAGAACACGTTTAATTGCTCCTCCCCCCCCCCCCCCCACCCCACCCCCGTTTAATTACCACCACCCCCCCCCCCCCCCCCCCCTTGGTATGAAGGCCAGCTAGGCTATTTCAATGAAATTGTCATTTACCATTGGGTGAGCACTTAAAATGACAGACTGGCATGGTGCTGAATCTACATGTGATTGCAAAGAAGTTTTTCTTTTTAATTGCTTTGTGAGACTCTTGTTGTGGTCTTCGGAGACATCTGAATCATTAAAAACCGTCCTCTGAGAAACGAATGAAAGGTCAGTTTGATAACAATCATATTGTTATCTTCAGAAAGGGGGGGGGGGGTATTTGGCAGCCAGAGAAAGATGGATCGACGATGCTTTTCCCCATGCCTGTTGTAAACATTTACAAACCATTGAATAATCATCTTCAGTCGCTTGGCTTTGGTTGCGTCGTGTAGAGACCTTTATAGATGAGCCAAAAAAAAGTCCTATTTCGTGTAATGAAGAATTTACTTGTAACCTTATGAATAACAAATCCTTGAAAGCTACGAGTAAGTAGTGCCTTTTCGTTTGTTGGGAGACTAGGTCTAACTCCAGGTAGCAATAAATCCTTGAAAGCTTTTTGTTACATTATTTACGCTCTGGTACAGCGCATTGTGTAGTATGCCTTCCAGCCGAAAGGGCTTAGATAAGAAAACTGTTGTACACTGTGAGTGGGCTGATTTCATTGGTTTGAAAAAGAAAAAAAAAGTTTAGGATGTAGAAGCTAGAACACCAAAGGATCTAGTGTATGGCGAACGAACGGATGTCTCATCTATGTAAACTCTGCAGTTGGTTGTATACATTACCGGCCAAACTTAAATAAGATTAACCCATGACTGGTCGTTTACGAAAAGATTATATTTGACCTGAACTAGACACAAGGAATACAGTTAACTGGGTATTTGATATACGCATGTGTTTATGTGAGCTTGGGCTTGGGTATCGGTGGCGGTGTCGTGAAGTACAAGAAGTTACGTGTATGGCAAACATAGTTTGAAAACTAGTGTTGATTCCTACTGGCTGCTGCCCCTCATTGTTGTGTATTTCGCTGGACGTTATCGGTGTTAGGCGTGCGCAAGTGAGATATGTAATTGTTCTTTCTTCGTTTCATTGTGTCTTGAACGTTGTCCGTCTTGCCTGAAGAAGGCCAAAGAGGTCTGAAGTCGTGTGTGTTGTGTCTTGTCATCCGTTGGTCTCTGTCGTTCGACGGAACAGTAAATCTGTGTGTGTGTGTGTGTGTGTGTGTGTGTGTGTGTGTAGTTCTTTAGTTTAACGTCTATTCACTATAAGTGTTATTAGACGGAAAAAATATATATTGTGTGATGTGTGTGTGTGTGTGTGTGTGTGTGTGTGTGTGTGTGTGTGTGTGTGTGTGCGTGCGCGCGCGCGCGCGCGCGTGTGTGTGTGTGCAGAGAGAGAGAGAGGACTCTGTTAGGGACAAGAGGGGAAGGTTGGGATGGGTGCTAAGATAGGTAGAGATATTTACTTATTCTGGTCGCTTATCTAGCCTTGAGTGTATGTCGATCGGGGGAATTAAAGTATTTGAATGAAACAAATTTAGTAGAATTGGAGCATAAACATATATCATATAATCGTAACTCTTTTATATTAATGTCGTACAACACAACAATGTCAGTTTAAAGTACATCAGAGATAGATACCAAGTGGACCAGAATTAAAAATTTCAGAGAACACGCAAAGTAATGAGTGATTATTTAAAATATTTTCAGTGGATAATGGGGCACTGGCTGACAACTGATCTGCTAACTTTATCTTAGGATCAAAGTGCCTATCTCCTGGGCAGTGAAGAAGTAGGTGGTTTACAGTAATTTGTTTGCCACATATGCAATGTATTTTTTAGAATACTTTGTTCTAAATGTGTGTGTGTGTGTGTGTGTGTGTGTGTGTGTGTGTGTGTGTGTGTGTGTGTGTGTGTGTTTTGAGGAACTCGCTATTCTCTCTCAAACTGGGTGAAACGAGGGAAAATGATCTTTTTATTCTTTCGTTCTTCCCCCTCTGCCCCCCCTCCCCACACCCCCCCCCCCCCCCCCCCCCCCCCCACCCCCACCTTCCTCAACCAAAGGGATTGTCAACAAAGTAAAATAATTGCAGATCGCGCGAATGCGTTTCATTCCGAACTCCGATGTAGACCACCCAAGAACAAACTATGGTCAATCTTTTGTGTCAAAAGTTTGACCCTTAGACAGAAAATGAGAGAAAGAAGAACGAAGGGAGGCGGGGAGGCGATTGTCGTCCTTGACATCACAGTAAAAATGACTTTCTTCCTGTCTTCAGCTGCAGTTTCTGAGGGACACATACGACGTGTCTGGCATCCTCGACGTGCTGGGCTGGATTCAAGATGATACGGTGGAGTTAATGAGATGGCTGGAGACGAATTTTGACGTCGTTGGTCAGTGGCTAGCCGACCAGCGTAAGTTCAGAGAGAGAGAGAGAGAGAGAGAGAGAGAGAGAGAGAGAGAGAGAGAGAGAGAGAGAGAGTTGCGAGGATGAGAGGATGAGAGGTTTATTTTACCAGGGTAATGAGATAAGCAAAGTGTACATGCTTTTTTCCACCCAGCCCTGGGGAAAACAAAAAAAAAGAAGAAGAGAAAAAAAAAAAAAAAACCTGGAAGTCATTATAGCAACTACAGGGGGAAAAAGTTGAATACACAAATCCATAATTAAACGAGAGAGAGAGAGAGAGAGAGAGAGAGAGAGAGAGAGAGAGAGAGAGAGAGAGAGAGAGAGAGAGAGAGAGAGAGAGATAGAATACAGGAATACAGGTACACATAATGGTGTTTCGTTTAAAAAAAAAAGGTACTAAGAAATCGAAAGTAACCAAGCCAGCATTTTAAAGATGTTTCCATAACGTCTTGTGTAAGCCTTTTTGAAAGATGTCAAACTACAGCTGTTCTTAAGATGATCGGACAATGCATTCCAAAGTCTGGCACCCGAGTAAGTAAGGGAGGTCATGAAGAGATTGGTCCTAGGTCGTGGGGTGAAAATAGTACGTTTACTACGAATATCGTTTACAATGAATTTACTATGGAGATAAGACGGCGTTAAATTTTATAATTTTATACATAAAATTAGCTTTATTAAAGCGGCATTTAGACTCAAAGGGAAGAATACCTAAGTATTTGTAATCACTGGGGTTGGAGGGACGATGATTTGAGCAGAATAAGTTTGAGAGAACGTCTGTATAAGCTCTTAAGAGGTCTTAAGGAGTTTTTACTTGCCAAATCCCAGCAAGTCGAAGCATAGTCTATGTCCGGTTGAATGATGCATGGAAGAATATCTTTCGAGTATGCTCATCAAGAAAATGCTTTATTCTATTTAGCTGAAACACTTTCGTGGATAGTTTTTTTTACAAAGTAAAGATATGTGGCTGGACCAAGATATGTTATTATCAAGTGTAAGACCTAACAATTTGTGCGCGATTCGACTTCTTCCAATGCTTTGTCATAAATTTTAAGCTTGGCAGGCTGGTTTTAATGTTTTGTCTTTTCTGTCTGGTGGTAACTAACATGAACTTTGACTTAAGAGGATGAAGAGCCATATGATTTGCTTCGGTCCAGCTGACTAATTTATCTAAATCACTCTGCATGTTGCAACACACTACTTCAGGACTTTTATCTTTGTTATAAAGGGTAGTATCATCAGCAAAACAGTTCAGTAGACGACGTTACATGAAGTGGTAAATCGTTAACATAAATAGAAAACAAAAAAAAATAGGTAAACCTAAAATAGATCCTTGAGGAATACCATATTTCACAGTCATAAGAGGTGACATAATGGAATTCTGAAATACTGCTTGTCTTCTATTATTCAAAAAAAGAGGAAAGGAGATTTACTGAGTCTGAGGTAAGTCCATATAAAAATACATTTTCTAGATAAAAGATCATGATCAATGGTATCAAATGCTTTTGCAAAATCAACAAAGACAGCAGCAGTGAATAAGTCATTGTTTATGTTTAAATGCCATTTCTATTATTAAGTTTGTGAGCATGGTGTGGCAGGAATGACTGGCTCTAAATCCACTCTGATTGGGGTGAAATAGATCATATTTGGTAAAATGTGAATGAAGAAGATTACATTTAATGTGTTTTTCCAAAGGTTTGGGACAAAGCAGATAATATAGAAATCGGTCTATAATTGGATGGGTCCGAAAGATCACCAGACTTATGAATCGGCAGCACTTTGGCATCCTTAAATGCTTGTGGATAACAACAATTTTCAAGACAGAGATTGTAAACATATGTAATGTGTTCCGAAATAATGGGTGCAGATATCTTCAAGATTTTGCTGTCAAGTCCATCCAAACCCCGTGAACGAGACTGTTTTAAAGATGATAGTTCTTTGAAACTTCGTGCACACTAATGAATGGGAACTGAAGTTTTGAATGGATGATTTTTTTAGAATCACAAAAAAAAATGTTTAAGAACAACAGATCGTTTGACTGTGAGTTGTCTCTCGTAACAACTCTTTGGGCAACAGTTGTGAAATGTTTATTCAGCTTTTCGGCAGAGAGATTATCACTACTAGGGGCTGTTGCTAATGACTTTTTCCCTGATAGTTGGTTTATAGCTTTCCAAATTGATTTAGTGTCACTTTTAGATTTAATCAGGTCATTAAAATACTTTTTTCGAGCGCGTCGTTTCATTGCTGTTACTTTGTTTCGCTGTTTCTTGAAGTTATCGTCTTTGCCAGTGGCTTGCAATAGTTTCTCGCGAGAGTCTGGATTTCGGCATTAATTTCTGCATTCAACCACGCTGGTTTTTTCTATGGATTTGACCCGCTTGGTTCTTAGGGGGGCATGTTTATCAAAAACGGACATGAAAATTGTATACCATATTGATAATGCTTTATCGGGTCTGTATGTTGGTAAACCTCTGTAAAGTTTGCCATGCTTAAGTCAGACAGGAATTCTTCCACAATAAAGTTTCTATAGGAGCGAAAAATGATATACATTTATGACCACATCTGGGAATTTTTATACCTTTCTTTGACCAGGTTAAGCATACTGGGAAATGGTCGCTTAGGCCAAGGACTGGAACAGACGTTTCTATTATGTTACTGGGGCTAGTGACATAGATGTGGTCTATTATTGTTTCAGACTGTGGCGTTTTCCTAGTAGGGGTGTTTATTAATTGCTTCAGGTTGAATAATCCATAACATTTTTTCCATGTTTCGTGGGGCTTCAGTAAGTCAATATTAAAATCACCCAACAGGACAACTTCCGTAGAATAACTCAAAACATCTTCCATCATGAGTTCGAAACGCTGTGACCACTCTACCCTCTCTTCTGGTTTCTGTATATGAAGCCGGCTAAAAAAACGGTTTGGTCCCTTTTAGGCGAATTTCAATCCAAATACTTTCAATATTGAATCTATTGAACATATTTAAGACCCTATAATTTACAGATTGATGAACATACGTTACCAAACCAGTTTCGAATTTCACGGCAGCGTCTCTTCGGATTATATTGTAACCAGGAATCGAGAGTACACTGTCAGATATTACGTTACTTAATCGCGATTCAGAAAACCCGAAAACATGAAAACAATCATTAGAATTAGACATAGAGGGGTAGCTCAGAAATTTTGTTTATCAAATGGCAAGCATTAAGATATCCTATCTTAAATCCAGGTTTACTTTAGCCATTTGGTGGCATTGATATTGTCCATAATTAACAGCAGGACAATAGCAATTATAAATCAACTCAGTAGGAATCAAAATGACGCACAAAGAAACATGCACTAGAATCACAGAGCAAAAAAAAAAAAAAAAAATAGTGAATACGAAGAAAGGTATCTAAAGTTCAATAATCGATATAATGCTAATATTTATAAAGAAAGCTTTCACACCAACAAGGCCACACAATTTCTAAGGAGAAGCACCACGATCCAATATCATCATTGCCCCCCCACCCGTGTAAGCAGGACCGTTCATACAAACGAACTTCAAATCTACTGACGACTTGAGTCCCTTCAAACGTTCAGAGACTACATAACAATAATGAATGCATAAAGAACAAATGGTCATACAAACATGAAAAACAACTTCAATTCACACATTACCAGCAATTCCATTATGGGGTGGATCATATAAGCATTAGGTTTGATAAATGGGGGTGAGTCTACCAGGCTGGTATAGATCGCGCTGAAGACCACGCTGGTAGGCCATCAGTGGTGCCATGTTTAAATGGTTGGCATACTGGTATTGGGGATTCCTGGGTGGTGGCCTATATCTCGGGAGTCATAGTTTACACCCTGTTGTGTGGATAAGGAGTTAGGACCACCCCGAACCATATACTGTCTTGGCAAGGGGTCTCCCAGGCACATAGGGCAGGTATGGGTATGGAGCTGGGATTCTGGGATAAGCGGAGTAGGGAGCTGTGTAATTCTGTCTGGGGAAGGAGTGGTGGGGAATGGGGGAATGCTGAAGAAGCATCGTTAGAAGCATTCATAGGTCTACTATCTTTAGACTGGTTAACTAAGGAGGGAAAAATCGTTACGTCAGTGTCACGTTCCAACCTCTCTGTAGGGACCAGATCATGTGGATATCCAGTCTGTATTGGATAGGTCCTGTCACAGCTGACCTGGCCATTATGGGAGGGTAACTGGGGGAAGTGAGAAGAGGAAGCTAATGGGGGAACTCGCTCATTCACCGAAGAAGTTAGGGTTGTGAGCGGTACTGGGTATTGCTGTAAAATGGGACTCTCCCCCTCTCCCCCTACTGTGGTCTAAGGAGAAAAAACTGGGACGTTGGGGGGGGCCACGAGAGAAGACAGGTCCACGGAAAGAGTCTTTGACTCTGGGTTGCACAATCTGGGGAAGAACTTTTTTTGAAATTTACTGCCAGGCATGCAGTGCCTCTCACGCTAGGGTGGGTAACATCTCTATACAGAGCGAGACGTGGTGCACCACGTGGGGTGACAAAGGCACTGTGGTTGTCAATTAGGTCTACTTTCATACTGGTACAGGCTGAATAAAGGTTCCTGTTAGATGGTGCAATGCTGTTGTGTTAAGTGACTCCGGCCACGAGCTGGGATGATGGAACTAAAGGCAATATAAGCTGAGGGGAAACAGGTCTGGCATAATCCAATCAGTTCACACCAGACCTGGGTTGGGATAGGACCAGCTGGGCAGTCATCATTGACACCAACGTGTATAATGACAGTTTGTATCTGTTCTTGTTTTTCTAAGCCATTTAACCATTGAATGATGTCGACTGCAGTTAGGCCGGGAATGCATATTTTAAAGAGAGGGTCGTTATACGTCTGAAGCTTTTGTGGATTTAAAATTCCTTATGACCGAGTCACCTATGAGCAGTGATGAAGTATGATTGGGGATGGTGATTTCACTCAAAGTCTCTTTAGGGAGCTTCTTTTGGTGTGTTTGGTTAACGCTATGTGTAGAGTCCTGGTGCTGGAGGGGGTTTTCTGTAGAACTCTGGACATTGGGGGAGTGTTTAAAAAAGTGCAGTGTTGTCAGTCCCTGCTGTTTCTCATGGACACTGGATAAAAGATCAAAACGGTTTTGGACAGGCACGTCCGTGTTGACTATGTCGGTATGCTGATCCTGAGGATCAGACTGACATTTGTTTGCCGAACACTCCTCACTCGCCTCACCTTCTGGGGGTGTCAGGTCTATGGGGGTTCTATAATCTAAAATGCCATGAACGGGGGGATGGGGAAGACACCGCATCTTCAGAGAGAGACAAGGCACTCTGTTGTACGTCAACCGCATTTACATTGACGTCAGCAACAGGAAGGTCACATTGGGTGGAAACACTGATAGCCATAGGTCGGTTTTTGATCACTTGGATGTGGGGGACTGGAGAGTTCCAACCTGTGTTTTTAAGGAGTGGTTTTGTTTGACCAAACTATCAATGGTGTTGTCCATTTTAGAGATAGAAGATGCAAGGTCATCTATATGTGACTGCAGACATTCTATTTTGTGGTCAATATAATGTTTAAGCTCCTTCTTCAGAGCTACTTTAAAATCTTCCAGTTTTGACACTAACTCAAGGTGTCTTTCAGTTTGACTATTCACCATGATATCAAGGGTCGTTTCTATAGAATCAAGTTTGTCACTGACCGACCTGTCAACATGCTGAATAGGACAGAGGGTTCGTCTACGATTGCGCTTTGAGCGTTTGGCAGTTTTCGGGGTAGATTTCACCCCAATCTGTCTTCGAGCTCTTGCTGAGGCGTTTGTGGAACAAAAAACTATCAACGAAGTTAGAAGTATGTTGTTGCGCTCGTGAATGCTCATCATTGTCATCACCAGCTGCCTGAGTCAACTTAATCTCAGAGAATGGCGTCGTAGCGGAAAAAGATCCCACACAGAATCCAGCAAAAGACTTTTATCAGCAGGAGCAAGGGCAGGCGATGTGGGAGGGGGAGGCGAGAACACATCCTGGGCACACACAGGTGAAAATAAGCAAATGCTGTCATCAAAGGTAAGAAATGTTAAGGGAATAGAAGTCAGCACTTTTTTCAATGAATGCGAATCATCATTATTACAGTATTTGGAAACAGTGTCTTTCAAGATCTCACATTCGTCCGTGTCCCATTTTTCGCAGTCTGCTCCCTGGCACAGTAAGGTCCTGTCCTGTCATTTTCCTGGTAAGTATAATGTCACAGTAAGACGTTTGGACACACCGCAGAAGAAAATACGTAGGACCGACTTGGCGAGGCTGAAGGGCTCAGGTTCATTGATCCACAACGGAAAGGAAAGAATGTTGCCATCACAATCGTAGTCATTCTTTTCAGTCACAACAGTGTCATTGGTAATTGAAGCATACCGATAAAATAGACAATTCCTCCAAATAAGCAGTTCTGTTTCTGGGCAGGAAAAAATGTTTTTTGAATGTCATCGTTTGTAGGTTGTAACTTGTTTCCTGCTAACTTTGGAGTGCCATCCATTTTGTCAACACAGCGCTCCCATTAATTTCACGACGAAAAAAAAAAACAAAAAAACAACAAAAACAACAACAACAACAACCGTACTGTTTACGTCAGTACCGGCCAACACGGGGTGGGGGGCCATGAGGGGAGAGAATTCAGCGCTGCATGACACAAATCAAGAAGCATACACACAGTTGCAGACCGTCTCAACACACAGCACACATGGGCGGCACGTGCAACTCAACGGTTCACTTCACGCTTCGCCTGCTGGCCCCCGTGAACTGATTTGAGGCAAGTTCACTTCATTATTTCATACGAAATA
>JADBJO010017470.1:7500-12500 GCA_016801955.1 Conus betulinus | reverse complement strand
CTTTCGGCGTTCTTTCTTTCTTTCTTTCTTTCTTTCTTCTTTCTTTCTACTTCTTCTTGTGTTTCTTCTTCTTCTTCTTCTTATTCTTCTTCTTCTTTTGTTCCTCCTCCTCCGCCTCCTCCTCCGCCGCCTCCTCCTCCTCCCCCCTTCCTCCTTTCTTTCTTTTTCTTCTTCCTCTTCTTCTTCTCCTCCTCCTCCTCCTCCTCCTTCTTCTTCTTCTTATCATCATCATCATCATCATCATCGTCATCGTCATCGTCGTCGTCGTCGTCGCCGTTGTCGTCGTCGTCGTCGTCATCATCATCATCATCATCATCGTTATTGTGTTGTTCTTGCTGCTGCTGCTGTTGTATACTCATTGTTATAACTCTCTTTGCTGTCGTGATTATTATGATAATGATAATGATTAATATTGTTATTTTATCACTATCATTCTTCTTCTGAGGAGGAGGAGGATAAGGTTTATGATGATGATGATATGATGATGATGATGATGATGATGATGATGATGATGATGATGATGATGATGATGATATGATGATGATGGATATGATGATGATGATGATGATGATGATGATGATGATGATGATGATGATGATGATGATGATGATGATGATGATGATGATGATGATATGATGATGATATGATGATGATGATGATGATGATGATATGATGATGATGATGATGATGATGATGATGATGATATGATGATGATGATGAAGATGATGATATGATGATGATGATGAAGATGATGATGATATGATGATGATAATGATGATATGATGATGATGATGATGATGATAACTTTGGTTAATTATTAATAGTATAATTACTACTACCATCACCACCACCACCACCACCACCACCACTACTACTACTACTACTACTACTACTACTACTACTACTACTACTTCGTTGTTATTATTATTATTATTATCAGCAGCAGTAGCAACAGCAGCAATAATGTTATTGTTATCAATATACTAATAGAAAAATAAGAGATCTCAATAATAAAAAAAAAAGTGTATATTTCCACACGAAGCAGTATATGATTTGACTTACAATCTGACACCCAGGTGAATCGTGATCTCTCCTATGCTGTCTTGTCATTGATTCTGGTTGCCGACAAAGTTTCTTCTTCTGATAGAGACTTCTTCGCTGACCTGTAAGCTGAGAACTCGGCGCATTTTAACCAATGAGTGAGAACAATCTCACAAAACAGCAACATGTTTTTTTTTTTAATCGGAGAAACATAAAAAGTACTCGAGTCACTCCATGCCATATACTATCATTATTATCAGTAGTAGTAGTAGTAGTAGTCGTAGTCATAGTCGTAGTAGTAGTCGTATTCGTAGATAAAATAAAAAGCACACAAGTCATTCCATGCCGAATACTATCATATTATCAGTAGTAGTCGTAGTCGGAGTCGGATCAGTAGTTAGTCAGTCGCAGTCGTAGTCGTAGTCGTAATCGTAGTAGTAGTCGTGGTCGTAATAGTAGTAGCAGTAGTAGTAGCAGCAGTATTAGTAGTAGCAGTAATAGTAGTAGCAGTAGTAGTAGTAGTAGTAGTAGTAGTAGTAGTGTATTCATTATGATTTTCATTATCATCATCATCATCATCATCATCATCATCATCATTAGTAGTAATAGTAGTAGTAGTAGTCATCAGTAGTAGTAGTAGTAGTAGTAGTAGTGTTGTTGTTTGTGTTGCTGTTGTTGTTATTATTATTAGATCATGATTATCATAGTCATCTTCACGATGATGATGATGGTGATTGTCATTATTATACTACTACTACTACTTACTACTACTACTACTAACTACTACTACTGGCATCATTATTCTCATTATTATTCTTAATATTATTATTATTGTTATCATATTACTATTATTATTCATTATGACTATTATTTTTCTTAATAATGATTATCGGCATTTCTAGCATTGCTGTCACTGTTACAAACATTGGCATTGTAGCGTATATCGTCAGAATTATCACTGTAACTATAGAATGTTTTCATCATCATTAACTTTGTCATCATTTTTTTTCATTCATTCATTTACTTACTGAATAATCATGAACCCAGAGTCATGGAAGCGCATTGTCTTCTCTGCCCTTTTAACCTGTAGTTGTGTCCAGAGTGCGAGGTCATGCAGCTCCTCCATTTGCCCTGCAGGTCTTTCTGGAACAGCACCAGTATGACGTGGCCACACACGCAGACCTCTTCGAGGCCTTGGACAAGGTGATGTCATCTCCGTCTTTTTCTTTTTTTTTTTTTTTTTTTTTTTTTTTAGTTCATTAGCTTTTAACGAGACGGGCAGAAGACAGGTTCGAGGGAAGTAGGAAGAGCTTGAGCAGAAGTTCTTCAGGGAAGAAACCCCACCCCCTACCCCGACCCCCCCATCAGACTAGTGTTTAGACCCTGAACTCCTTACATTCTTATGGGGGTCGGTTCGCATACAGGACATGACTCGCATATACTCTTCCGCAGCAAAATTCTCCCCCCCCCCCACCCCCTGCGCCCACCCCCCTCCCCATCCCCCCCTCCCCCCCTTTTTTTCCTGGTACTGCCGGGATTCGAATTTGCAGCTTTTGCACGGCTGGTGTGTTCAAGGGGTGCCCATGTAGACGGATGTCCTGCCACATTGCAAGCAATTTGCTTACATGCCAAGCGCAGATGCAATGCTTCCAAACTAATACTGCGTCTGGCACCTGTTTGCAGATGCCCGTGGTTCGAAAACTAATGCTCCTTTCAGCATCTATTTGTCTAGCGCGTGCTATGATTCCATACTGATTCTGCGTCTAGAACGTATTTGATTAGCGCAGATGCCCGCGATTCCAAAGTGATACTGCGTCTAGAACGTATTTGATTAGCGCAGATGCCCGCGATTCCAAACTAATAATCCGTCTAGCACGTATTGATTAGCGCAGATGCGCGCAATTCCAAAGTGATACTGCGTCTGGCACCTGTTTGCCTGGAGCAGATGCCCGTGATTCCAAAATTAATAATGCGTCTTGAACGTATTTGATTAGCGCAGATGCCCACGATACCAAATTAATAAATGCGTCTAACATGTATTTGATTAGCGCAGATGCCCACAATTCCAAATTAATAATTCGTCTAGCACATGTTTAATTAGCGCAGATGCCCACGATTCCAAATTAATAATTCGTCCAGCACATGTTCAATTAGCGCAGATGCCCACGATTGCAAACGTGTGTTGCTTTCAGCGCCAGATAGCTCAGCAACAGACACCCATTGGTCCAGATAGCTCAGCAACAGATACCCATTGGTCCAGATAGCTCAGCAACAGATACCCATTGGTCCAGATAGCTCAGCAACAGATACCTATTGGTCCAGATAGCTCAGCAACAGACACCCATTGGTCCAGATAGCTCAGCAACAGATACCCATTGGTCCAGATAGCTCAGCAACAGATACCCATTGGTCCAGATAGCTCAACAACAGATACTCATTGGTCCAGACTAGTGCCCTATTCGGCGCCAGCTATGACCAGCACAGAAACCCATAACTGCACATTAATGCTGCATCTGATGTCAGTTTTCTTAGCACTTTTACCCGCGAATTGCAAACCGACGCTGTATGCACACGGTTTGCAGCAAGGAAATACCTAGGAATCCAAACTGATGCAGCTTCTGAAACCGTATACTCATGTCGTCATGATTCCAAAATGGATGCTGCATTTGCACCGATATGCCACGCGTAGATGACCGTGACTCCGAACCAAAGCTACTCACGGCGCGCAGATCGGCAGCAGCCATGATGTCTGAGGCTCAAAAACTAACACTGCTTCCGGTACCAATTCGTACAGAACAGATCCCCGCTACTGTAAATTAATGTTGCTGTCAGCTCCACTTGTCCTGGCACAGATGACTCAAATTCCCGAACAAATGCTGCTCACGGCACCAGCGTGTCTGCCAGATGGGACCCAAATTTTGAACCGATACTGCTTACGTCGCCAGTTCTCCTGAAAACAGATGACCCAAATGCGAACCAACACTGCTCATGGCACCAGTTTCCCTGCAACAGATGACCCAAAGTCCAAACCATACTGCGTACGTCTCCAGGCTGCCTGGCAAACAGATGACCCGAATTTCTGATTAATTGTGGGTAGGTGACCAGTTTGCCTTCCATAGATACCTCAAATTCCAGCCAATACTAAATTACATCTCCAGTTACCCTGGCGACATATGATCCACGTTATAAACCAATATGTTCATGGCACCGGCGCGCCTGGCACAGGTGACCCAAATTAAAACCAGTATTTCTCAGTGCAGCAGTTTGCCTGGCTCAGAAGCATTGTAACTCCAGTTGCATGCTGCTTCCAGCACTAACTTGTTAGCGTAGATGCCCATCATTCCGAAGTAATGATACCTTAAACCACACCGGCGGGAGAGCTCACTCACGCCGGCTCCGCGACCAGGGCAGTTATTGTCGTCAGTTGGTGTCTTGTGTATTTTTAGATCAGAACAGGCGCCACCGAACACCACCGAAGCGACTCGGCAGCAGTGCGGTGTCTCCTCCGGTGGGTCGCCTCTTGACGACTTGACATTGCGGCTCCCTTTTGATTGCCGGTGCCGGGGCTGCGGCGGGCAGAGCCGGGCTGTGGCTGTGGATGGAGTGTCGGAATGAGCGGCGCGCGGTGCATTGCCACTGAGGTGGCACAGAAAATAAGAGAGAGTGAGAGAGAGAGAGAGAGAGAGAGAGAGAGAGAGAGAGAGAGAGAGAGAGAGAGGGAGGATACTTTAAGCATCCATTTTCCCCAGAGCATGTGACCATAGTGCCAATCTGATGCTGCATCTGGCACCGATTTGCTCAGCAGCAGATGCCCATACTTACGAATCTGGTGCTGCCCCGGCAGTAAGATGACCAGCACCGATCTCCATCAGCTCCGTCTGACGCTGTTTCCAGTACAGCCCAAAGCATGGTGCTCAGCTGGGCGATACTTTCATTCTCGTTACCTAAGCGGTAGTAGG
>JADBJO010017470.1:0-2500 GCA_016801955.1 Conus betulinus | reverse complement strand
ATATTATATATATTATATATATATGTTGTGTGTGTGTGTGTGTGTGTGTGTGTGTGTGTGTGCGTGTGTGTGGGTAGGTGGGTGGTTTGTGTGGTTGTTTGTGTGTGTGTGTGTGTGGTGTATGTGTGTGTGTGTGTAACGCAACCCAACCAACCTCAGTGTGTTTCCCTCTTAGTTTAGGATCAGCAGTGTAAGTGGTTGATGGCGGTGATGAGGATGAAGTCACGGATGCTTGTGATAGGCATGCCGTTATCAACCAGGCCCGAGAGAGATACAGGCACCTGCGATCTAGTAAAGAAAACCGAAACCGAACTGGCATCGTTCAAAGAGCGGATGAGACTAGACTGTGCAGGCATTGGAATTGATTAGCATGATTGATGTGCAGTATAGGATTGACCGTCATCATTGATTGTCTGTCATTGATTGTTGTCTGTCATTCACTGTCATTCAGGTCATTCACCCCATCAACAGAGCTCAGATCATCAACGACGCATGGTCTCTTGCCAGGTGAGTACTTATACGCCGCGTGATTTGTGTGTGTGTGTGTGTGTGTGTGCGTGCGTATGTGTGTGTGGTGTGTTGTGTGTGTTGTGCTGTGCGTGTCGTGTGTGTGTGTGTGTGTGTGTGTGTGTGTGTGTGTGTGTGTGTGCGCGCGCGCTGCGCGCGCGCGCCAGTGTGCGTGCGTGTGTGTGTGCGCGTGCGTGCGTGCGTGCTTGGTGCGTGCGTGCGGTGTGCGTGTGTCTTGTATGTTTGTCCTGTGTCTGCGTGTGTGATTGACTGCTTATATGATGTTTACACTCCCCTCGCGCGCGCAGGTGTGTTTGATTTTTTCAAACATATCACAGAGACGAACACAGGTACCTTGGTTTCTGATAGTTATGCAGGAATGGCCAAAAGACAGAAAAAAATAATGCGCATTGTGCGAAAAACCGGAACGGTTTGCACTGAATCAGATAAGGATGGTTTTGTGTCGGCAGTTGCACCAGACGAGACTTGCCACTCAGTGGAGGGCAGTATATTGAGATCAAAAGCGCCTGCCAGAACCAGAATCACTGGCACAACACACAAGTCAGAGATTATTCACCCTAGAACCACTTCTGATAATTACACTGCGGACAGTCCTTCCTCCTTCACCCTTCGCGTTCCTCTTCCCACCAAACCTTACTCTCTTAAACCCTATAGCCGTCCCTCGGACAAAAATCCACCCACACCAAATTCCTGGCACACTTCTGTCTGTCACTGGCATTTTCCGTTTTCTGTCCTGTCTGTCTGTCTGTCCTCTTTTTTTTTTAATGCTCTGAAGATAAGTCAGGATTTCATGTAAAGTTTAAGAAAAAAATCAATAAGAATGCGACCATGCCATTAACCGGTATGACACAAGTTAGATCAACTTCACATACTTTTGTTTTTTGTTTGTTCTTTTTTTTTTTCCACGATCGCTGAGATATGTTATTAGTTTGACCCAACTTCTAGGGCTGGTCCACGGGAAGACATTAAACACTCTCTTGTTCTTGTTTCTCTCTTGTCCTCTCTCCCTCTCCTCTCTCCTCTATCGCCTCTCTCTCTCTCTCTCTTCTTAACACCCCTTTGTCCTTTATATCGTTTACTATGCCAAGTCAGACTATCGCTTCAAATAACCAACCCACACACACACACCACACACACACCACACACACCACCACACAACACACACACACCCACACACAGAGGTGATGCACTATAGGTTTCATTAATGCCATGAGATTTTTTTTTCTTTTCCATTCAAACAAGATATCATCTCTCTCTCCTATCTCTCTAGCTCTCTCTCACCATATCTCTCTCTCTATCCTCTCCATCTCCTCTCCCTCAATCTCTCTCTCTCCTTCTCTCTCCCTCGCTCCCCTGTTTTTCTCCTCCTCTTCTCTAGTCTCTCTCTCTCATCTCTCCACCTCCACACTCTAGGCGAAGATTCGTGTTGTGCACATTCATAACATTTGAGTCGAAATAGGCTCATGTCGTTTTTGTTATGCTGGTTCACTACTCCCGTGCACATCTGATCTACTTTTCATTTTTTAGGCGGTCTTTTCTTCTTCTTCTTCTTCTTTTTTTCTTTTTTCCTTTCTTTTCTTGACTCACGCTCACCATGCAAAATCTGTGTGTACATTACCGATGGACAGTTGTTTGATAGTTTTAGTGTGTAGGAGAATGATACAAAATGTCTGGGTTTGTTTATGTACTGATGTGTGGTGTACTGACACTTTCATTCTGCTCTGATGACTTCATTCTAACAAATGGATACAATTTAATCAACATAAGGGAATATAAAGTATTCATAGAATTAAGAGCAAAAAAAGTGATAAAATCATTATCTTAGAGACACTGGCCATTGTATTATTAACATATTATTCAATAAGATTGTAAGAACGGTATATAACTTTTTTCTCAGTTCAAAGTGATGTTCAAATATGACTTGTAAAGCAGGCAACGCTTTTTGTTTTTTTCGAGCTATACTAATGCACAT
>JADBJO010017469.1:25000-35000 GCA_016801955.1 Conus betulinus | reverse complement strand
TCCAGCTATCAGTCCCCCCTTCCTCACCCTGCTATCCAGCTATCAGTTCCCCCTTCCTCACCCTGCTATCCAGCTATCAGTCCCCCCTTACCCTCACCCTGCTATCCAGCTATCAGTCCCTTGCCGTCCTTCCTCACCCTGCTATCCAGCTATCAGTTCCCCCTTCCTCACCCTGCTATCCAGCTATCAGCCCCCCCCCCCCACTTCCTCACCCTGCTATCCAGCTATCAGTCCCCCCTTTCTCACCCCTGCTCCAGCTATCAGTCCCCCCTTCCTCACCCTGCTATCCAGCTATCAGTCCCCCAGTCCCCTTCCTCACCCTGCTATCTATCCAGCTATCAGTCCCACTTCCTTACCCTGCTATCCAGCTATCAGCCCCCCCCCCCACTTCCTCACCCTGCTATCCAGCCATCAGTTCCCCCTTCCTCCTGCTATGCTATCCAGCTATCAGTCCCCCATTCCTCCTCACCCTGCTATCCAGCTATCAGTTCCCCCCTTCCTCACCCTGCTATCCAGCCATCAGTCCCCCTTCCTCACCCTGCTATCCAGTTGTCAGTCCCCCTTCCTCACCTTGCTATCCAGCTATCAGTTCCCCCTTCCTCACCTTGCTATCCAGCTATCAGTCCCCCCCTTCCTCACCCTGCTATCCAGGCATCAGTCCCCCCTTCCTCACCCTGCTATCCAGCTATCAGTCTCCCCTTCCTCACCCTGCTATCCAGCTATCAGTTCCCCCCTTCCTCACCCTGCTATCCAGCTATCAGTCCCCCCCCTCCTCACCCTGCTATCCAATTATCAGTTCCCCCTTCCTCACCCTGCTATCCAGCTATCAGTCCCCCCTTCCTCACCCTGCTATCCAGCTATCAGTCCCCTTCCTCACCTGCTATCCAATTATCAGTTCCCCCCCCCTTCCTCACCCTGCTATCCAGCTATCAGTCCCCCCCCCCTTCCTCACCCTGCTATCCAACTATCAGTCCCCCCTTCCTCACCCTGCTATCCAACTATCAGTCCCGCCTTCCTCACCCTCCTATCCAGCTATCAGTCCCCCTCCTCACCTGCTATCTCACCCTGCTATCCAACTATCCAGTTCCCCCCTCCTCACCCTGCTATCCAACTATCAGTCCCCCCCTTCTCACCCTGCTATCCAAATATCAGTCCCCAGCCATCCTCCGCACCCTGCTATCCAGCTATCAGTCCCGCCTCCCTCCTCACCCTGCTATCCAACTATCAGTCCCCCCCTTCCCCACACCTGCTATCCAACTATCAGTCCCCCAGCCTTCCGCACCCCTGCTATCCAGCTATCAGTCCCCAGCCATCCTTCCTCACCCTGCTATCCAGCTATCAGTCCCCAGCCCTCCCTCCGCACCCTGCTATCCAGCTATCAGTCCCCAGCCATCCTTCTTCACCCTGCTATCCAGCTATCAGCCCCCCCCTCCTCACCCTGCTATCCAGCTATCAGTCTCCCCTTCCTCACCCTGCTATCCAGCTATCAGTCCCCAGCCTTCCGCACCCTGCTATCCAACTATCAGTCCCCAGCCATCCCTCCTCACCCTGCTATCCAACTATCAGTCCCCAGCCATCCCTCCTCACCCTGCTATCCAACTATCAGTCCCAGCCATCCCTCCTCACCCTGCTATCCAACTATCAGTCCCAGCCATCCCTCCTCACCTTGCTATCCAGCTATCAGTCCCCAGCCATCCCTCCTCACCTTGCTATCCAGCTATCAGTCCCCAGCCATCCCTCCTCACCTGCTATCCAGCTATCAGTCCCCAGCCATCCCTCCTCACCCTGCTATCCAGCTATCAGTCCCCAGCCATCCCTCTTCACACCTGCTATCCAGCTATCAGTCCCCAGCCATCCCTCCTCACCCTGCTATCCAACTATCAGTCCCCAGCCATCCCTCCTCACCCTGCTATCCAACTATCAGTCCCCAGCCATCCCTCCCACCTTGCTATCCAGCTATCAGTCCCCAGCCATCCCTCCTCACCCTGCTATCCAGCTATCAGTCCCCAGCCATCCCTCCTCACCCTTGCTATCCAGCTATCAGTTCCCAGCTTGGTGACGCCAAGTGTGAAAGAAGAAGAGCGGAGAAAACGATGGCTGAAGACTGGGATCCGTGTGCACGAGCAGATCTTTCAGACTTCCGACAGTTTTGTTGATATGGTCATGCTGCAGGTTGTATCCACATTTTCAATGCAAACCAATTCTAGCGCGTACTGCAGGCAAGCATCTGTTCAAGATTACTAATGCTTTCATGGCTAAAGCAAAATCAGCTCCACTTCTTCTGCGTGTACCTCGATCCTGAAGTTCCCCGAATGTTTTGTGATTTTTTAGCTGGCAGATTGGCCAGTCTTTCTGACTCTCTTGATTCTCAGCGTGTGTCCTTGCCAAATGTTCGACATCGTTCCTTCTGTGGCATTTCTTCTCAAACTGTGAACCAGTCGTGAAACAGTGGTTAGGGATATGATAAAAAAAATATGTTGTGGAAACTGGGAACTGGATTCATTGCCTCTTCACAGCTGCCTGAATTTCTGGATGACCTGATACTATGTTTCACTGCAATATTGAACGATTCCTTTACATTTTTTTTATGTTTCAGTCTGCATTCGTGAAACCCATGATGGAAAAAAGGCTGTTCATGTATGCTGAAAACCTCAAAACTATAAATCTTTTTTTCAAAGTTACTTTTCTGTCAACGATCAAAAACTAAAAAAAAAAAAACTTTTTTCAAACTTACCTGTCCTGTCTTAGCTCGTTGAGAAGGTATATTCCTCAGGTTTCCGATCCTCTTAACCGCCATAACTCGTCCTACACTTTACATTCAGTGGCCCTGGTCATAGCACTGAAACGGCACTAGCACTCTTGAAAAAGTCATTGATCTGCTTATTGTCCCGGAGCATGGTAATATTTCTCTCTTTTCTCTGCTGGACCTGTCCGCTGTATTCGATACTAGAGGTCATGCTAGTCTTCTTTGTCGCCTATCTGTGTTTGATATTATAGATCACGCTAGTCTTCAGTGTCATCTCCAGTTTGCTGTTTTGTATTTCTGGAACTACACTTCCCTGGTTTCATTCTTATCTGTCTGATCGTATTCATGTTGTTTTTCTTTCCTGACGATTTGCAGTATGGCGTTCCACAGGGATCTGTTCTGGCCCCTTCTCTTTGTTGTTTATAGTCAACGTATCTCTCTGATATCGACTCTCAGCGCACTTTGTCTCATATATAGTTTCTCTCACGATAACCAGCATTATAAGTATGGCGAATTGTCCCAGCTACCGTTCATGATTAAGAGTACACAGTTATGTATTTCTGATACTAAAGCGATCACCCAACACATAATAAGCTCCAGTTGAATAAACACACACACACACACACACACACACACACACACACACACACACACACACACACACACACACACACACACACAGATACGGTTTTTATTTGCAAACTAAAAGGTTCTTTCCAACTTCTTCTGTCCGGCTACTGCCTTATTCAAGCTTGGAAGTTTGTTCATGGCCTTGGTTTAACACTAACTGAATGAGACGGCATCACTTTAGGGGTACATCTCTTCATCTGTCGTGTGTGATACCTGGAACTCCGCCGCATTAGTTCTGTTCGGCAGCTTCTTTCAGAGGATGCGATCAACACCTTGATCTGTGCTTTTGTTTTCCATGGCTAGGTTACCGTGATTCTCTTCTTGCTGGTTGTCCGAAACATCTTATACATCGGCTATAGAAAGAAACAGAACGATACAGCCGGACTAACTTTGAGATGTTCTTAATCAGTAGTGCTCCTTTCCTTCATTCTGTTCACTGCCTTTCTGTTCAAAAAACACATTCACGTAGAAACACGCGCGCGGGGGCATGCTCGCACACACACACACACACACACACACACACACACACACGCACGCACGCACGCACGCACGCACGCACGCACGCACACGCACGCACGCACGCACACGACGAGGACCCAACAACATGGTTCACACGGACTGGGCAGTTCTAAGTTTACATCGTGTTTGTTTGAACCTAATTGACTCTTAGCATCATTTAGGATGTGAGAAATCACACGTGTCCATGCTCCTCTCTATTGGACATGCTGCCAGGGAAAGAGCAGAAAGCAAAACGAAGCAAAAACAAAATCCACTTGAAATCTTTACTCATCATTGTTGTTCGCATCATGGCCACCTGTTTCAGACTGTCAGACGGTCAAATGCCTTGTGTGGTGGTCATGTGTTTTAGAAATGCCTCTTGTGGTGGTCACATGCTTCATTTTTCAGATTCCTTTGGTTGCAGACATTTTTCTTTTAAGGAATCACAAGGATCTGACAAGCAGAGCCGTTCAGGTTTAAAATATATACTTTCTTCCGCCTTCGCTTTTTGATAGAGCGCACGTAACACAAACAATAAACAACAGCAATAACAACATCATTTGAGCATGCACCTTACGCAAAACAACTAAAACTCTTTCAGCGAAACTTAGTGGATGGAATAATCTGACCCAAGAACGAACCCATGAAATTTGAGTGCGATTCTGTTGAGTTGATAAGAGTCCAAAAGTGGATCCGTGGTCTGTGAAAACGTGGTGGAGTCCTACGCTATCCCGATTGCCTTTCTCGCCTTGTTCTGCACGCAGGAATGAATCAGATGTGTGGATACGCTGAGGCAGCGGCGGATCAAGATGTTCCTGAGATGCTCACTATAAAATGTTACCTCTTCTGTCAAATTTAAACCAGTTACTCAATGAAAAGTTGTGTACTGACACTTTTGACCTTCATGTGATCAGAATGTCAGCGAATGAGACGTGAACACAGAGTGGTGTATCCCTGTTTCTAGAAAGCCAAGCACCCATCACTGTTTAATAATGGGGCGTTCAACGTATCTCGGTACGAGTTGGATCACTTACCATCCCAGTTGTCACAAAAGCAGTGAGCGAGATGATTGATAGCAGTCTGTCAGCCACCCCCCCCCCCCCCCTCCCCCTCTTAATCTTAATCAAAGGAAATGTAGACAAAAGGAACTCAGCAAATGAGACATTTAATACTGAGGAGGCTGTCTTCACGGTTTCAGCAGTTGATTGCTTAGTGAGATATTAGGTGCGAAAACGTGTGAACTTGTTGTCATATAAATTAAGACAAACAAAAACAAAACAAAATTCCAACAATGAGAGGCCTTGTGTTTAGGGGCATGTCTGTCTGTCTTTGCTGTCATCTAAATAAAAAACAAACAATAGAAAGACCCAACAATGAGATGCTTTATGTTCAGGGGTATGTCTGTCTCTCTGTCCCTGTTCCTCTCAGTATTTAAGTACATGTTCAAAAACTAATATCTATTTGTTGTTTTTCTTATTGTCATTGCTGATACTATTGTGAGCTGTCCGACAGAGAGAAAGAGAACACGACAGGTACACACACCCACGCACGCACGCACGCACGCACGCACGCACGCACACACGCACGCACGCACGCACACACACACACACACACACACGCTCGCTCTCACGCACGCACGCCGTGCGCGCGACAGAGAGAGAGAGAGAGAGAGAGAGAGAGAGAGAGAGAGAGAGAGAGAGAGAGAGAGAGAGAGAGAGAGAGAGAGGGATTTAGCCATAACAGACGAAACATTAGTATTCTTCAGCATTTTTATTCAAAATTGGTTATGTAATGTAGCAGCGCAAAACAGAGAGAGGAAGTGGGGTGGGGGGGGTGGGAGGGGCGGAAGTATCAGCATAGAAAAAAAAAACGAAATATTATATTCATGTATATCAGTGCCCACAGATTCACTTAGGTAAGATAGAATATTGGAATGCATCAGTGCAGATGAAAATGCATCAATGCAACCATTATCTTCTTCAGCGCTTTTCTCCGTGGCTTCCGACACGGCGTCTGAAACCTGTCAAACAGATGGATGTGAAATAATTTGCCCTTGCAGAAGTTACGATGTGTTCAGATATAGTTCCTTCTGTTATTCGTTTTGATTACAAAGAGTAATTCTGCAAATCTGTTGTAGACCCCCGCCCCCCCCCCCCCCCCCCTTTTTTTTTTTTTTTTTTTTAAACTCGGAGGACGATTGCGCCAGCAGAATCATGCACAAAGCGTGGCAGTCGGGATTCTTGTATCACGTTTTTTTTTTTTTTTATACTCGTATATCTTATTCAGCGGCTCCACTTCTGATCACCACCACAACCATCCCACCCCCACCCTTCCTCCCAATTTTGCTCTTCCCGTCCACTCTCGCCTTCTCATTTTCCTCTGTTCACTTCCCTCTAGCCGCCTGATCCCTGCCTGCTGTTGACTCCCCACCCCCCTCCCCTCTCTCTGCTACCTCATCATCTTTATCATCTGTTGGTTTACTGGTCTTTTCTTTCCTCTTCCTCTGTCGTCCAACTCGCTGTCTTCCCTCTGCTCACCCCTACCCCCACCATAGAGACAGCTGTCCCTAGCGTCGTCATCGTTTGAAGTGTCATGTTGAGCTGTTACATGATCTTTGCACTTGCCATGCGTAATAGCACCTGCATCGCCTTCAGACGATTGTTGCCGCTGTTGTTGCGACTGCTGATGTTATTTCCTTTTTTTTTTTTTCTGACGACGCTGATCCATTCTCTCTCTCTCTCTCTCTCTCTCTCTCTCTCTCTCTCTCTCTCTCTCTCTCTCTCTCTCTCTCTTCTTCTCTCTTCTTCTTCTTCTTCTTCTCTCTCCCTCCCTTAGTCTAAAAACACCAAACATACCGCAAGGCCGAGAATTTCACAAAAATGAAACTTCCATACATAATGAGACAAAACTTAAATAACACTATCCGGATAAAATTGGCAGGATACACATGAAAAATAAAAAGCAAAATGCACAAAAAGAAGCCAAAAATACAAACCAAACAAAACCATCCGAAAATACCCACAATGAATGAAACTACCCCGCGTATATCAGCGCCCCAAACAAAGCAAAAATGAAACCATTCCCCATGTAACGAAGCTGAACACACACACACACACACACACACACACACACACACACACACACACACACACACACACACACACACACACACACACAACAATGGGCATGTAAAAAAGCCCAGAAGCACAGGAAATTTGAAGCCATCGGCTAACCGGGGTAGAGACAGAACAGAACAGAAAAAGCATTCACATATAATAAGGCCGAAAGCACAACTGCAGTAAATTCATCTAGGAACAAAGAAGCCGAAATGATAATCAAAATGAAGCCACACGTCGAGGGGCTAAAACACGATAAAACTAAAGCTTCCAACATATTACAGTTTGTAATAAATTATACGTTAACCGCATAAACTATACACATATCTGCGGGTCGAAAATATGTGTAAAATCATCCACGTATCAAGGCGCTCAAATCATCATCAGACATCATCCACACATCACCGGTCCGAAAACAAAAATAAAGCCATTCACATTTAAGAGGACTAAAGCAATGGAGTTCTTTACATCCCACACGATGTGCAAGGCATCATGAGAGAATACTACGGTAACTTCCAGATGCGATTCTCACCCGAAGACTTCACAACTGAGTGGGCACCGACTTGAGATCGGGATTGCAGCTGGCTGCGCTATATCTGTCATCTGGTTCATCTTGGTGATGGAGATGCTGCTGCGATCTGCGGACTGCTCTGAGGAAAAAAGCAAAGGTGAGATCACCGAAGAAAGCCTTCATGGATGATGTGACCCTACTGACAAGAGAAGTGGACACAATGCAGAATGTTTTGACCCGGCTGGATGAGCTCATCACTTGGTCAAGGATGAAGTTCAAAGCCAAGAAATCTAGAAGCCTGACTTTTCACGAAGGGAAGCAGAAGCAACAGAAGTTCACAACTGCAGGGGAACAGATGCCTACAGTAAAAGATGAACCTGTGAAAAGTTTGGGGCGGTGGTACGCAGGAACTCTGTCTGACAGGAGCCGAGGCGTGGGGATCATGAAGCAGGCTGAAGATGGGCTGACAGCGATATGGTGGTCTACAGTTTGCCCTCTACTCGCGACTGGCATGGCCGCTGACAATGTACGAAGTCGCCTTGTCGAGAGTTGAGATGATTGAGAGAATTTGCAATACCTACATCAGGAAGTGGCTTGGGCTGCCTCGCACAATCAACACATCAGCCTGTACAGGCAGAAAAGCGCGCTGCAGCTACCCCTCACATCCATCGTGGAGATCTACAAGGCAGGAAAGGTCAGGACAGTGATGATGCTGAGGGAGTCGAGGGACCAAGGGCTCAGTGGCAAGCCACCGGATGTCAAAATAGCAAGAAAGTGGAAGGCAGAGGAGGCAACCGACGAGATCATCTCTTCATTGGAACAAGGCGACATTGTCGGGCCAGCACAGTCTGACAGGTTGGGGCTTGGCAACGGTGACTTCAGACCTTTCAGGAAAATGTCTCAACGGGACAGAAGAACAGCTGCAACAGGGCAGGTACGAAAGATTGAGGCTGATAAGCGAGAAGTTCATCTCATCCAGTGTGCCCAGCAAGGACAGGTGACCGGGTGGGAAGAGCATGTAGTTGAAAAAGAAAGATTGGATGGAGTGAGATCTGGAAGTGGAACACATGGAGACTCAGCTTTCTTCTCCGGTCCACCTATGACGTTCTGCCTTCGCCAGTGAACCTAGTCAGATGGAAGGTCCAGGAAGATGGCAAGTGTAGGTGCGGCAAACGAGGAACCATGAAAGCACATCCTCTCAAACTGCCACCTGGCTCTGAACAGACACACCTGGAGACACAACGAGGTGCTCCAAGTGTTCACCAAGATGGCGAAGGAGCAGGTGGAAGAGGGAAAATACGCTCCTAGGCCGCAGAAACGCGGACTGGACAAGATCGAGTTTGTGCCGCAAGGAGGCAAGGTTCCTGACAGAAAGAGGGCGAGTGAAGCCACAGAAGGTCAGAGCGGTGGTCAATGGGAGGTAGCAGCAGATCTAGAGGGCTGCAACAGATTCTTCCCCCATCCCAGCAACGAAGAAGCCAGACCTGGTGATATGGAGTGAGGAAGAGAAAGAGATGCACCTGGTGAACTCACTGTGCCTCACGAAGACAATATCAGCGAGGCACACGAGCGGAAAGAAAATCGCTATGAGACTCTTGTTGAAGATTGCGAGGAGGGCGGGATGGAAAGCGATCCATTTCCCAGTCGAAGTTGGCTGCAGAGGTTTCATCGCGACTAGCGTCAGAAAGTGGATGAGAGTGGCTGGACTTGGTCCGAAGAAAGGGAACGCCATGACAAAAGCCCTACAGGAGACTGTTGAGAAAAAGCAAGTCATTGGATCTGGCTGAAGAGAGAGAGGACACAGGCTGGTGCGAGTCCTGACGGTTGACAGAAAAGGCATACAGTCAAACTGGCAAGGAGACCTCACATCGGTGAGGGGGCTCGGTGCGTCATTATAGCTGTCGAGAGGAAGAGCCCGAAAACAGCGACGCATTCTCTCCTGATGATCTCCCACGCCAGAGTCCGGTCTACGAAGCTTTTGACTGTCACGCAGCACAGGTAGCTGTTTTCGTCCATCCACACATCACCGGTCCGAAAAACAAAAATAAAACCATTCACATTTAAGGGGACTGAAAACGTAAAAAAAAAAAACAAAAAAAACAAACAAAAAAACTATGCAACTTAGCACGTAGGTGAACTCTTGACCCAAACAAAACAATCTAAAAGTCAATAGCACAAGGAAAAAAAAAAAACAAACTACATTCAACCATGTAATTTATGAAAAGAAACTTAACGTATTTTACAGCAAATGCCCATCTAGAATAAGGGTGAAAACAACACATTTCACTTCAACTTTCCTCTCAACAAATTTTTTCAACAGTCTGCTAACTGAAATAGGAAAAGAAATCCTTCATGGTCTAGAATTGCTTACTAAACTAAAAAAGGACAAGGGAACTCAACACGTTACACAACTGTGTACCAAGTGAAACACAAGAGAATCACGATCAAATTCATATTGATGAGCTTTCTTCACATTCATTATAGTATTCAAAGCCTATC
>JADBJO010017469.1:12500-17500 GCA_016801955.1 Conus betulinus | reverse complement strand
TCATCCAGATCCGACAATATGTCAAGAATAACGGTTTTCAACGGTCAAATTTTGAAACACTATATGGACGTGTCATTTGTGTGTGATAACCTTTCTATTTACCAAATTTCATTAAAAATCCACCAATTCATAAAAAACAACGGCAAAAAAAAAAAAAAAAAAAAAAAAAGATTTTAACCTATGTACACTTTTGAAACTGGTGTTTTAGTCCTCAGTGGGCCAAAGCCTGTGTACATACCAAATTTCATCCAAATCGGACAATATGTCAAGAATAACGGTTTTTAACGGTCACATTTTGAAACACTATATAGAAGTGCCATTTGTGTGTGACAGTCTTTCTATATACCAAATTTCATTAAAATCCACCCATATAGAAGAAATAACGGCAAAATAACAGTTTTTAACGGTTTTTTAATCGATTTTCAGCATTACATGACTTACATATGGAAAGAGACTCTCGATTTGTCACAAGATCATCCAAACCGCTTATGAATCGGCGAAGTACTTTCAGACATGTTCCATAAAGAAGTAAAACCAGTTTGGGCCGTTGTAGCCGTTAGTAACGGCTATTCTGGTAAAATAACCATCGGGCATCATCCGTGACCCATAATGAACATACCTACAAATTTTCAGAAAGATCAGCCCAGAAATTTTGTCTGGAGCGAGTGGAACACATTTTTGACCACGACAGACAGACAGACAGACAGACAGACAGATTTCTTCGTTCCCATTGTAAAGTACTCCCTGTTCTGTAAGAACTGGGAGTACAAAAATTTAATTATTGTGGCATGTCTCTGAAAAATAACGAACAATAAAATCAGTTTTGTTTGATTCTTGTTTTTTTTTTTTTTTTTTTTTACAATTTTGTTGTTAATTCGTATGTGGCATACTATTCACTTTTTCGTTTTCGGCAACGAAAAACACATCTTCCAGACAGAATGTCTTCGTTTACATATATTTCTTACCTTCTTTCTTTCTCCCACCCCACCCTTTTTCTCGGTCAGTAGTACTCGGCTTTTTTTTTTACTGATTTTTTTTCACGAACTTATGATGATGGTAATGATGATGATGATGACGATGATGATGATGATGATGATGACTGAGAGTACTTATATATCGCCCATCGTCCGTTTGAGACCAAGCTCTAAGCGCTTTACAATTCACACTTTCCTTTACAAAACGGGCTGTTTACCTAAGTAGAGCCGACTAAAGAGTTGCCTGCTATATCCTCACCCTGCTGATATCCTCATTCAGAATATGGTCAGAATCCTCTGTGATATCCAGCTCGATAACGTAACTTTCACAAGCCTCAGTTTCATGACATTTAAACACATTTTTAAAAGTGACTACACCATTCATCAATATCAATGTTATCGCTGTTAATATTTGTTAGCTCTCCGTAGCTCATGTTTTTTTTTTTTTTTAACTCTCTTCCAAAACATGGAGGAATTCTTAATCACCTGTAGTGCCGAGATTAGTGCTGCAGGTCTTAGGTTCAATCCCCGTCAAACACATTTATTTGTGGGATTCTCTTTCGGCCCAGCCAGCTACTATCCAGCGTGAAGAGTGCTGTGGACTTAATGAGGAGCACTGCAGCAACACACTTGACTTTCAGACCACTCCATGGAATTGTTTCCTAACATGGTGCTCAGATGGCTTCACCGGCACCGCAGGTTTCTTGACATTCTGCACCGGGATCTGTCTGGAAGTCAGGGAGGTGGAAAGGCCAGGGATAGGATGGGAAGCACAGAAGATCAGATAAGACCCCCCTACCACCCGCACAAAATACACAGAAAAAGGATTTAAAGGAAAACAAGATAGTTTGTCTCTTTCACCTCATGTAACACATATTCATTATCATATTAAGATCCTAAAAAAAAGCAAAAATGCACCAGTAGCTTGTATTGAGAACGTAGAGTGAAACAGGCGGAACAACAAAATAGTCTACTCACTCAGTCGGGTCTCCAGTCCGGCAATGGCAGTGGGTGTCCTTCTTACACAGATCTTTCAGCTGACCCGCGTCTGTCTTCAGGGACCGGACCTCTGACGTCAGCTTGTCCTGGTCCGTTTTTAACTTGGTCTGGTCCACCTGGAGTTGATCCACGTGACCCTCAACGTTTGTCAGCTTTGTCTGGTGCTGGTCGTGTTCAGACTGAAGTTGTTTCATGTCTGTCTGAAGCTTATCACAGTCTGTCTGAAGCTTTATCACAGTCTGTCTGAAGCTTATCACAGTCTGTCTGAAGCTTCTTTTGGTTTGTCTGGATCTGGTCATGGCCCATCTTCAAAGTGCTGAGATCACTGCGGAAGCTGTCATTATCCTGACACAGCAGACTGGTTTTATCTCTGATGTGAACAAAATCACGTCGCTGTGACGTCAGGTCATCTCTCAGTGACGTCATCTCTTTCTGTAGAACGGTGAAGTCATCAGATACTTTGGCGTTGTTGTCTTGAACGGCCACCAGATCTCTGTACAGTAAGGCGTTCTGGGCCTGAAGTCCTGCAGTCACTTTCTCATTCTGTGTGAACCTGGCAGATAGGTCCTGCAGTTGTGCCGTCAGTTCACCAATCAAAGAACTGATGTTCTCTGGAAGATCAGCATTCTGGCGTCTTAAGGTCCCTGTTTGTTCGGAGATCCCAGAAGGTTGTTGTCCATCAGCAACTTCAGGATCGGTACTGCCAGAATCCACGTTTGATCCAGTAGCAACGACGGTACTCATGAAGTCGCTGACATACTGCTGCAAGACGTGTGTGCTACTGTCGGCGATGGCGTACGTCAGTAGGGCTTCATCGTTTGCCTTCTCCAGCAACTCCTCAAAATGACGGCGAGTGGATTCTGTGAGGAATTCATCTTTAGCATCTGTAGGATGACATCCAGAAGTCTTGTCTTTAGCTCTGTTCAAGACTTCGCGGGCGAGAGAGGTTGTGTTCATCAAAGAGTCCCTCAGAGCCTGTGTCACGTCTCTCAGACTCGTCAGACTGGTGTCACGAGCCTCTGTAGCGCAATGTAGCAGTGTGGTGTTAGCGCACATGGATGTCCCGTTCTATGTCTCTTCTCTCCAGGGCCAGTTTCTTCTCTCTCTTCAGCCACTTTCTTCAGCACGTCTTCCATCCTCTGCACCAGATCCTGGCTCTCCTTTCCAACAGACTGTGCCCCTGCACTGCCAGTGCTGTCTGTGATGAGGGAGGGCGGCTGGAGACTTGCACAGCTTGTCGTGTGTGACCGACGGCAGCGGCTGCAGAAATAGTTGACACAGTTGGCGCATTGGAACTCAGCCTTTTGGCCTTCCTCGCAAAGGTCACAGAGCAGAGGTGAAGGGTCATCTGCAGCTTCTTCTTCAAGGTAGAAGTTCGTCTGGTAAACAACCACACACACACACACACACACACACACACACACACACACACACTTAAGCGTGTTCCGCAGTGTGCATTGGAAACACTACTCACACTGTATAACAAAGTATTCAAAATGTCAAGAAACCCGAATTTAGAAATTCGCCTTTGACCAAGTGTAAATACGAAGCCAGACAACTCGCCAGCCAGTCACTTACATAATGTGTGATTATGGGAGGACGTTAGAAGGGTGGGTGTTTGAAACATGTGTTACATGCTTAACATTAGCTCACTCGATCCAGATTGCAGTCTTAAATATGATTATATAATGACCTTCACTAAAGCCATATCTTTCGACGCACTTTTACGTTGTTATTAATGAAAATCTCACACTCCTGTAATGTTCACCAGATTAGTGTATCTGGGTCTTTAAAGTCTCTTTTGATGTCCGGTTTCAACCTTATGGTTTAAAGATGCTTAAGTTAAAACCGGTAAAGACCGCACAGAACAATTTGTTTACAAATAGCGAACCTAATTTCCGGGTCTGAAGTGAATGGATATTTGTAGATAGATTTACATGTTTTTAGTTTCATTTCACGTTTTGTTTTCCTTGACGGTTCTTGTTTCTTCATGTGTTCTTACTCCGGACATGTGAACGGACAATTTCAAGAATACATTACGTCTGTATCTTAACTGGAGGTGAAGTATATCACATGTTTCTACAGTCCATTTATTTTTATCCGCATGCAAATTCAGAAGCCTGCAGAGGGTATGTTAAACATGATAATTGCTTTCCAGTAAGGAATTTTCCTTGATCCTTCATTCTTCATGTTGTCCTTCCTGTTACTTCATTTTCTGCACCACACACACATAGTTCTCACCATTTATATGAAGAGTATGAAAATAAAATGAAGTAATTTTCTATGCTATAGATGTGGAAATCTCTTTCCTCTTGATTTCCTTCTTTGGGCAGATATGTATTCAACACACAAACTCATGCGTGCATACGTGTATGCATGTGCGTGTACATACACACATAACACATAAAAATCACAAACACACTCTCCTTCACACACACAACACACACACACACACACACACACACACACACACACACACACACACACACACACACACACACACACACACACACACACACACACACACACACACACACACACACACACACACACACACGCACACACACGCACACACACACACACGTCTCTCCATACCTAAAATGTCAGAAAGCCAGTGTGGTTTTTCCCTTACCTGTAACTGGCTGACCCCTCCTGAGGGCACCAGAACAGAGGTACGACAGGTGGGACAGGTCAAGGTGGCAGGTGAGTCTGTCTGAACTGTACCTTCACCCCCTTGTGCACTGCTCGACATCTGATTAAAAATAAACACAGTTTACTGCACGATGTGTGTCACATGAAAATTGACAGCCACCACTATCCTCCTCTCTCTCTCCTCCCTCTCTCTGTCCATCTCTCTCTCTCATTCACACACACACACACACACACACACACACACACACACACACACACACACACACACACACACACACGCACGCACACACACACACACACACGCGCGCGCGCACACACACCTTTGGGCTATCAGTTTATGTCATTTTACAACACCAAGTTTCACACCCTCAGCCC
>JADBJO010017469.1:5000-7500 GCA_016801955.1 Conus betulinus | reverse complement strand
ATTTTTTGAGTTTTCAAAAAACCAAACCAAGGTGCCAGCTAAGAAACAAAAGAAAATCATAAAAGGTCAAAACAAGCTATATTTTCTTACGAAAAGTAGAAAATATGAAAAAAAAAAACATAACCTCTTAAGACACAAGTGCTGAGGGCCAGTTCTTGGAATAAATCCACAAGGGACTGAATTACAATAAACAAGTAAATTCCAAGGATAAGTACCGAGCACCATTCCAGCAACTTACAGAGCAGCTTGGTGTTGCAATGACTGCAAGAAATATTCAGTTATAAACAAAGCTTGTTCTTATGTCTTAGATTGAAGAAATAGCTGCCTAACTAACAGTATGTGCATGAGTGGGTGAATGGGAATAATAAATGCTTCTCAACATGAACCTTCAGCAGTTTATAGTCTCTAAATCTCCCATGGGGAGAGAACTCACTAACATGTAACTCCTGGTCAGATACCGGTATTTCGAAACCTGATAATCTGATTCTCTCTCTCTCTCTCTCTCTCTCTCTCTCTCTCTCTCTCTCTCTCTCTCTATATATATATATATATATATATATATATATATGCGCCATCCGACGCCAAGAGCACAGACACAATCAGCCGTGTCTCCCTGATGAGTCGATCCAGCGGACGAAAGGCCTCGGAGCAGGCGATGCATATAGATCTGCCTTCGAGAGGGATTGCGATAGTTTCCTCATGCAGCTAGTGAAGGGTTTTCATATTTTTTTTATATATACATTTTCCCATTTACTTCATCTTCAAGCTTTTTTTTTTTTCTCTCAATTTCAAATCTTTGCCAAGTCATTACTATAATGATGGAAGAATTGTTAACCTGCACTTGTTTTCCCCCACTACTTAATTGTTCAGCATTACTTATATATATATATATATAATATATATATATTATATATATATATATATATATATATACGCACGTGCGTATACGCCAACATAGGCATACACATACACACATCATGCACATACACATGCGCTTACACACACGCTCGGGCCCGTGCCCATACATCCATACGCACACGTGTACACTCATTACACACGCAATGTTAGGTAGGTTATCAATGTCTGACCTTCGCGTTTGGCGAATGCTTAGGCCAGACATCTGCAAAGTCGTAGCCACGAGACATTCTTCTTAAATTCCCTCATCTTATTTATTAAATTCATACATCCATCAGCTTTAAAACGTGAGCAGTTACAGGTAGCGGATGTGGTGTAGCGTGTATGGGCTAGTCCGCACCCAGTCACGTCTCCGTGATGCAACTGAAACTGAAACTGTGCATACCTCTCTAACGACCTAACTGCATACCTACTTACTTACGTACCTACTTGACAATGTAGCTGTTTATCTAATTCCCTACTTACCTACATATTCACCTAAGATCTAACTGAGCTACCTAACAATGTACCTACATGTCCAGTCACTGTCCTTTCATCTGCCATCTACGTAATGATGTCACTGTTTTTCTCTCATCCTAATGCTTGTCGTTGTAAGATGGTTTGATGGTTTGTGTGTGTGTTGCTCGTTAAGGGCGGGCTGCTTTCGTTCAGACAAGGGCCGGCCTAGACTTTTTGTCAGTTCTCTGTGAGGTCACAGCCCTGAAAGGGCCCTGTGTGCTCGGCTGGGCTACAGTGGAACTGAACCTAAAGGAATCGACTTTCCTGCTTGTAACCGATCTGCCTCCTGACCTCCTACCTAACAATGTATCTCTCTACATCATCATGGTCATTACCACCACCACCACCACCACCACCACCAATCATTGCCACCACCATGATCACCGTCACCATCTCTATCAACATCACAACTGTGATGGCATGTCTTAAGCATCACCATCACCGCCATCGTCGTCGTTGACGTTGTTTAGGTCTTCACCCAGAGTCAGGAAGGACTACGATCCAGTGCAAATACATGCACGGTCTGTGTGTATGTGTGTGTGTGTGTGTGTGTGTGTGTGTGTGTGTGTGTGTGTGTGTGTGTGTGTGTGTGTGTGTGTGTGTGTGTTGCACATGTACGCTTGTCTTCTTTCCTCTTTGTCGTCGTTGTTAGTATTGGTGATCTAATACTGTAAGAGAATTTAAGGTAAGAGAAGAAAGGAGAGAGAGAGAGAGAGAGAGAGAGAGAGAGAGAGAGAGAGAGAGAGAGAGAGAGAGAGAGTGTGTGTGTGTGTGTGTGTGAGACAGAGACAGAGACAGAGACAGAGGTAGACAGAGAGAGAGAACTCTCGCCTCAACTACCCGGTCAGTCGCTCTGTGGAATGGTTCACACACCGGTAAGTTATGTCTCTTTTACCGGAAGAATATCAGCCGGTAAGAGGTCAAGAGTGAAGTGCTCATCGCTCATCGCTCCTTCCAGAGCAGCAGAGCCAGGCACGCGCTGCTGTTGGATGCTGAGGCCGTTCAGCTTCCTCTGAGGAGAACGAGAACGTGTAGTACCAACCTTGTTGTCACAAAACAAAGTGCAAAGTGATATGATTGGTATCGA
>JADBJO010017468.1:32500-37604 GCA_016801955.1 Conus betulinus | reverse complement strand
GTGTCCCAAACGTAAGTGCCTACTGTATCATTCCAACACAGACAACAGTTTGTCCGTGTTTCACAAAAAAAGAACGCGGGAACTTGCATGGCAGTTTTTCCTACATACTTACCAATGCGGGTCAGGAGCTGCGCGCAATCCGTGCCAATGCCCTGAGGGTGCTGAAAGGAGGGACTGCTCCAGACTTGGCGATGGACACAAAGAGGGGATGATCCAGCAGCGGAGTGATGGCGGAGACGATTCTCTCCACTGATTTTCATAGACCCCGAAAGCCTTAAAAACAAGGACGGAAACTAAATTCATCTTCACATGTTTAAGAGATTTTTTCAAAAACATCTGGTACCAAAAAGTCCGGAACAGGAAATGAAAAATGGTACAGAAAGAATGAAGGAATAGATAAAACAACAAACAGAAAGATGATACAATGTTGCCTCGCTCTATCAATCAGATATCCTCTCTTGCTAAAGGTTTGCCTTAACATGACCCTTTGTAATCCGCTGAGCTGTAAGCAACTGATGAATTGAATTGCGAGAGATTCCTTTGTTTCAGTCACTGTTGTCCTTGTTCTCTTCTTGACATGCACAACATGGCCGACAGTCACATCAATGACCTTGAAAAGTGCTCACAGATTTTCTTCCGCTGAAAAAGGTTCTGTTTTTCACCTGCGTCTGTTGATTTTTTTCTGTCAGAAAGACCACGCAAAACGCTACGAAGCTGACTTTAATGAAATGTGGTGTAAAAGAGTGCCCCTGGGATGATTAACATGTCAACTTTGGATGCAGATGCTGATCACACAGTGGCTCCAGGCGGCCTTCAACCATGGCAGAGGTCTACGCTCTCCCCTACGTCCTACAATTCTGAAAAACTTCTACTACAAAGGTATTATATATTACATGTTTCATACAGGGTAGGGGCCACATGTGTTCTTGTAGTAAAATTCATACACACACACACGCAGGCATGCATGTACGGCATGCACGTACATGAGCACACACACACACAGAGGCATGTGGGCATGCACGCAAGCATTTAAAACACTTCCTACACATTTCTCTACAAGTTGCCAACTGAAATCACACACACACACACACACACACACACACACACACCACACACACACACACACACACACACAAACACGTATCTACTAGTTGTCAACTGAATCACACACACACACACACACACACACACACACACACACACACACACTAAAACATACATAAACACACAGACACATATACATACACACCTTAACTCACATGTACAAACACACATACACACACAAACACACACATGCACACGCACACACACACACACACACACACACACACACACACACACACACACAAATACCCGAGCATCTTTATCAGAAAACTGTGCAATCTGTTTGACATTGTCCACATGGCTTCGTCCCAGCAGTAATGATCGGCCTTTCCCATTCTTTCCGCTTGGTTCAATCAGTGGTGTATAAGAACTTGGGTCACGAAGGTACACTTTCAGCCCATATTTCTTGGAAAGAAAAAGAAAAAGAAGTAAACAATGTTCATATAACAAATTAAAAACAACAACAATAACAACAAATATATATATATACACACGCACACACAATGGAAACTGATCAAATCTTTTAAAAAACGGACGAGATGCGTTAACTTAAAAACTAAGCACATCAACATGTTAGTTCAGGCAACATGTTTCCCACAGTCCTGAAGGGTGTTTGGTCACTTCAAGTGTAGCAGGGGGCAGCTTTATCAGTGTGAACTCTGAAACCAGCTGCCCTGGTGCAACAGACAGGCCTGCGTGGTAAGGGCAGTAACTGGAGGTCAGTTTGGATCATGAACAGGAGGACCAAATTACTTAGTCGTGTGGAAAGAAGACAGTTGTTTCCCTTCGTGGATATGGGGATGGCACATGCCAATGTCCAATGCTCTTTTTTTTCCACTGCTACACAGGCTGACACTCCTGCGGACACTCCCTGTATAGACAGGCACGGATTTGTCCCATCTACCCAACAAAGGAGTAGAGTTTTGTGTGCATAACTGTTTTTTTTATCCCACCATTAAGGCAGCCCTACTCCAGTTTTGGGGAAGGTGCATGCTATGTGTAACATGTCATCCATACCAACGGCCAAACTGGCCTTTCTCTTCCGAAAGTTGGTGATGGGATTTTACGTATGTGCAAGACGTTATGCCTGCCTTCACAAACGGAACCATGGTTTATAGTCCCATTCGAAGGACTGTATGGGAAATGGAGTCAGAACCAATGTTAACTCCGAGGGAAAATAAAACCCCCTATGCCAAAACGGCCTGGTGGAGATTCAAACCCGCAACCCCATAATCACCAAAATTACGAGTCAAGCGCTCTACCACGGAGCTATTCCGGCCCCAAAGGCTCATTTAAAATCTACATGTGTGGATTTTCCATTTTTCTTTCTTATCTACATGTGTGGATTTTTCCATTTTTCTTTCTTATCTTCTGCACCCCCCTCATTCTGGCTGACCCATAGACAGCTGCACTTTGGCTGGCTCTGTCTCCAACCCAGCTCCACAGTCAACACGGAGCAATCATTTCACTTCATAATGAGGCTTTCAGCCCCATGAGACATTTAGCTACTGTGGAATCACTTCATGGTGTGCAGAGGAACCGATTCACACCTAACATGTGCAGGAGACCTTCAACTAGGCCCACAACAATGACTGCCGTCACACAGCCACTATCAGCCAGCACCCCCTGAGGGTGCCACCACTTCCTTCCAACAACTGTCCCCATGAACTAGCCCAGCGCCGACCCTCTTTGACATAAAGTCACCCCACAGGTAGAGATGTGAAGAAGAAATCAAACGAGCTCATCATGAGAGCTGGGTGTGAGGGGGCTGTAAAATCTGAGATGACCAAGGAGGGTCAGGATGATGACGACGATGCAGTGGGGTGGTGAGGATGATGATGATGTTGTGGGGTGGTGAGGATGACGACGATGTCGTGGGGTGGTAAGGATGATGACGAGCCATGGGGTGGTAAGGAGGATGATGATGATGCCATGGGGTGGTAAGGATGACGACGACGATGTCGTGGGGTGGTAAAGATGATGACGACGATGTCATGGAGTGGTAAGGATGATGATGACGAAGCCATGAGGTGGTGAGGATGACAGCGATGCCGTGGGGTGGTAAGGATGATGACGATGATGCCATGGGGTGGTAAGGATGATGATGACGATGTCGTGGGGTGGTGAGGATGATGACGATGATGCCATGGGGTGGTAAGGATGATGATGATGATGCCATGGGGTGGTGAGGATGATGACGATGTCGTGGGGTGGTGAGGATGATGACGATGATGCCATGGGGTGGTAAGGATGATGACGATGATGCCATGGGGTGGTGAGGATGATGACGATGTCGTGGGGTGGTGAGGATGATGATGATGATGCCATGGGGTGGTAAGGATGATGACGATGATGCCATGGGGTGGTAAGGATGATGACGATGATGCCATGGGGGTGGTAAGGATGATGATGACGATGTCATGGGGTGGTAAGGATGATGATGACGAAGCCATGGGGTGGTGAGGATGATGATGATGATGCCATGGGGTGGTGAGGATGATGACGACGATGCCGTGGGGTTCCATCCTGGTCTGAGACTATGAAAAGTCTGAACTCTTTCACCTCCTTTCATCCCAGTATCTATCAGGCAAACATGTGGATTGTGGACTGTATTGCTTGTTGAGGAGGTACATCTATGTCTGACCAACATGCATGGGCCTGTATCCATCTGTTTAAATCTGTACAAATATTCCTGTCTAATACTTTTAACTGCAACTGGCAATGCCATGCTGGCAGCATAACAAACTGTCATGGCACAACTTGTTCACATACATAGAGACTGTCAGATGCACTGATGAACCACCAACAAAACTTTCATGTTTGCTATGCACTCCGTAATTGAAAACTGGAAGAGAGTTTTCAATAATGTGACTTTCACATTCCTTTCAAACGAAATGCAGCGTGACTTGACGGTTCAAACCTCATGTTTTTCTGAGCAATTTTTTGCTGTTTGCTTTGTCACGGAGAGGAGAGAGTGCATAAACAAAAGATTCCCTTCATAGCAAAGACAGTCAACGGAAGTTTAAGCAAAATATACAGAACATCTGCAAAATGACTTGTGTATAGGAAAGAGAATGAAGAAGTGATTGAAGGGCAGCGATTTCCTGTGGCATTATGGGACAGAATGACCCACAACAGGGCCAACTGTATCCAGGTCGTGCAGCATCATACCATAACATAGGCAGGCAGTCTGTCAGTTGGGTGGTAGTGATTGTGAGCAGGTGACAGGAAAAAGGTAACTACAATGGTTATGCAACAAAGAGAGGGAGAGACAGAGACAGACACAGAGACAGTGAGAGACAGAGAGCGTTAGTGTGTGTGTGTGTGTGTGACAGTGTCACAGTGAGTCAGTGTGTGTGTGTGTGTGTGTGCGTGTGCGTGTGTGTGTGTGTGTGTGTGCACGTGCGTGCGTGCGTGCGTGCATGTGTGTGTAAGTGCGCGCGCGTGTGTGTGTGTGTGTGTGTGTGCGTGTGTGCATGTTTGTGTGTGTGCGTGTGTGCATGTGCATATGTATGTGATTGCATGCAATCTTATGTGTGTGTTAAAGTGTATGCATGTATATGTGTGTATGTGTGTGTGTACATACATCCTTGTATTGTGCATGTGCATGTCTATGTGTGCACACATCTCTTTATGTGTGTGTGTGGTGTGTGTGTGTGTGTGTGCGTGGTGTGTGTGTGTGTATGTGCGTGTGTGTGTGTGTGTGTGTGTTGTGTGTGGTGTGTGTGTGTGTGTGTGTGTGTGTGGTGCGTCTGTCTGTCTGTCTGTATGTGTGAGTGTGTATGACTATGCATAAGTGCATGATGCACAAATACGCAGAGCACATACGTAAAAAATATCGTTCTCACATTTAGCACAGAAATTTCACATGTGCTTGCACATTATACTTGTTCACTTCTCTCACCTTCAGCTCCAGATCCTTCATAATCTGAGGTCTTAGCAGACTCAAAACATAGGAAGCCCTTGAAAATTTGAAACCTGAAACAAGAGAACACATACA
>JADBJO010017468.1:0-27500 GCA_016801955.1 Conus betulinus | reverse complement strand
TCCCCTGACCCCACATCCTATCCCATCCCTCCCCATCCCCTGACCCAGGTCCCCATCCCATCCCTCCCCATCCCCTGACCCAGGTCCCCATCCCATCCCTCCCCATCCCCATCTCTCCCGCCTCTTTTCCATCTTCCCACCACCACCTGACAAACATGCACATGCAACGTCACCATCCTCATCCCCATGCCCCCGGCTCAATGAAAGTGCAAGCATATGAGCATTCTCACAAGCACCCACATTCCCATGTAAGTACATATACACATCACAGATGACCAAGTAATCTGAATAAAAGCAGCAAAAAAAAAAAAAAAAGAAAAACATTCATGTTAACAAAACAACGCAATAAAGACATCAAAGGGAACGACATAAACTAGGAAGACACGCACAAACTTTTTTTTTTCATCAAAACTGCCAAGCTATTTATGGAAACAGGCGAAGACTATACTACAGGAAAAAAAAGAGGGAAAAGTCACAACCAAAACACAGACAGGTCAGTCAAAGGGTCATTATAAAAAAAAAACTGGTTTGAATGAAGATCTAGTTGCAAAGTGAGGTGACTTCAGGCAAAAATCTAAACCAATTTGAAATGTCAGTGATAGCACACCGCCAAAAAAAAAAAACATAGACAAGCAAATCACAAGACAAAACACAATGCGTTTTGACCTATTAGGTTTTCTTCAGGGAAGATACAAAATACTCAGGACAACGAAATGAACGAGCAATCACTTACCTTCATCCCACTTCAGCGCAAGACAGGCGTTGAATGTATAAGTGATTGCTGTTCATTTTGTTGTCCCAAGGGTTTTGTATTTTGCCTGAAGAAAACTATGAGGTCGAAACGCGTCATGTTTTGTCTTGTGATCTGTTTGCCTGTTTCTTTGGCGGTGCGCTATCGCTACCATTTAAAATTTGGTTGAATGAAGTCATCATGCACAAAAGGTCAATGAACCAAATCTTACGTTCCGCCAACTGAATTAGGATGATTACACCTGTTAGACAACTAACCAAAACTGCGTAAATATGTGGGGTCCAAATGTCAAAAAAAAAAAAAAATTGCTTTAATCCTGGGTGCTATACGCTTGTCTTAGTTTTTTTTTTCATGCAAAGTCTTCTTTCAGTAAGTGCATGTGGCTGTTGTTGGTCGCCCAGCCGTATGGACCCACTCCATGTGCAGTCTGTGGAATCCAGCCAGACAGACCAAGAAAACTGAGAACATCACAGCCTTTTGGGGCTCATATGTGAAGCAAAGTGCATCTTCAGTGTCCTGGCTTCAACTGCCTGTTTATTTGAGTACATTTGTTTTTTGTACATGTGTGTGTGTGTGTGTGTGTTAGAGAAAGAGAGAGGGAGAGAGAGAGGAGAGAGAGATGGGAGAGAGACAAAGAGAAAGAATGCGTGTGTGTGTGTGTGTGTGTGTGTGTGTGTGTGTGTGTGTGTGTGTGTGAATGTGTGTGTGTGTGTATGTGTGTGTGCATGTATGTATGTGTGTGTGTGTGTGTGTGTGTGTGTGTGTGTATGTGTGTGTGCGTGTGTGCGTATGTGTGCGTGTGTGCATGTGTGTGTTTATGTGTGTGCATTATGTGTGAAGGTTCAAGGTCGATTTTAAAGCTGGCATATTTGCAGCAATGGCAGATGCTGCCATAACCAAACCAGGCAGAATGATGAATGATGATAACTCTTTACAGCCATTAATATCTCATGTATGAAGATGTCAACAAACATTAAAGGCATTAAATTTGTGACGGATGTTTTCTGCAACATTTTATGTCATGACAAAATTAACATTTTCCTAGAAATGTTATCATATACAATTCTTGCTTTGAACACTGAAGAAAGATGAGTTGAAAAGTATCAAATACTGCGTGCGTGCGCACACACACACACACACACACACACACACACACACACACACACACACACACACACACACACACACACACACACACACACACACACACACACAAAATTAACCAACACTCTACAGTCTTCAAATCTATTAATCCTGGTTTGCAGCAAGCTTTCTCCCTCTCCCTCTCTCACTGGCCCTGACCATCTGCCCATAAATGCATTCTTTTCTGACTTGGAAACTTTGACTCTCTATGTCCAAGTTCTTTTCAGCAATACCATTCGTCTCCATTACATGAATTACACTCAGTTTACCCGAGTCTGTTTTTGTGACATACACAAACATACCACATTTACAAACTCACACACATTGAATCTGCATCACAAACCTCCTCCAATGACGATGGCATCATACGATGTTTTCAAAGATTTGTGACCAGATCTGATCACGCTGTGATGAAAGTGTCGGCAAGCCTTTGGCAGCCAAACCAAACCACCAAGCTTGAGTTGAACATCATTTCAGTTGTAGGTCTGAAACGTGTTGTGAAAAATCATGATTATCAGTTTCAGTTTTAAATGAATGCAGATATATCTGTAGATCTGGGCTTATACAGGTAATCTCTCTGATGTTTGCATGTATGCAGTAGCAATTTTCTTTTTCCTTTCTATATTCTCTCTCTCACCTTGATCTATTCTTTCTTTCACTCTTTTAATTAATGCAAGAATTAAAGTATCTGGATGAAAAATTAGACACAAACATCAACCCAAGCAACATTGTCTATGGCTGAGATTACAGAACCAGACTCTATCAGCATCAAAGTGTGTGACGCCTTGAGTAAGCCTTTTTTGTTTATGGCTGAGATTACAGAACCAGACTCTATCAGCATCAAAGTGTGTGACGCCTTGAGTAAGCCTTTTCTGTTTATGGCTGAGATTACAGAACCAGACTCTATCAGCATCAAAGTGTGTGACGCCTTGAGTAAGCCTTTTCTGTTTATGGCTGAGATTACAGAACCAGACTCTATCAGCATCAAAGTGTGTGACGCCTTGAGTAAGCCTTTTCTGTTTATGGCTGAGATTACAGAACCAGACTCTATCAGCATCAAAGTGTGTGACGCCTTGAGTAAGCCTTTTCTGTTTATGGCTGAGATTACAGAACCAGACTCTATCAGCATCAAAGTGTGTGACGCCTTGAGTAAGCCTTTTCTGTTTATGGCTGAGATTACAGAACCAGACTCTATCAGCATCAAAGTGTGTGACGCCTTGAGTAAGCCTTTTCTGTTTATGGCTGAGATTACAGAACCAGACTCTATCAGCATCAAAGTGTGTGACGCCTTGAGTAAGCCTTTTCTGTTTATGGCTGAGATTACAGAACCAGACTCTATCAGCATCAAAGTGTGTGACGCCTTGAGTAAGCCTTTTCTGTTTATGGCTGAGATTACAGAACCAGACTCTATCAGCATCAAAGTGTGTGACGCCTTGAGTAAGCCTTTTCTGTTTATGGCTGAGATTACAGAACCAGACTCTATCAGCATCATCAAAGTGTGTGACGCCTTGAGTAAGCCTTTTCTGTTTATGGCTTGAGATTACAGAACCAGACTCTATCAGCATCAAAGTGTGTGACGCCTTGAGTAAGCCTTTTCTGTTTATGGCTGAGATTACAGAACCAGACTCTATCAGCATCAAAGTGTGTGACGCCTTGAGTAAGCCTTTTCTGTTTATGGCTGAGATTACAGAACCAGACTCTATCAGCATCAAAGTGTGTGACGCCTTGAGTAAGCCTTTTCTGTTTATGGCTGAGATTACAGAACCAGACTCTATCAGCATCAAAGTGTGTGACGCCTTGAGTAAGCCTTTTCTGTTTATGGCTGAGATTACAGAACCAGACTCTATCAGCATCAAAGTGTGTGACGCCTTGAGTAAGCCTTTTCTGTTTATGGCTGAGATTACAGAACCAGACTCTATCAGCATCAAAGCATCAAAGTGTTGACGCCTTGAGTAAGCCTTTTTCTGTTTATGGCTGAGATTACAGAACCAGACTCTATCAGCATCAAAGTGTGTGACGCCTTGAGTAAGCCTTTTTAAGCTGTTTATGGCTGAGATTACAGAACCAGACTCTATCAGCATCAAGTGTGTGACGCCTTGAGTAAGCCTTTTCTGTTTATGGCTGAGATTACAGAACCAGACTCTATCAGCATCAAAGTGTGTGACGCCTTGAGTAAGCCTTTTCTGTTTATGGCTGAGATTACAGAACCAGACTCTATCAGCATCAAAGTGTGTGACGCCTTGAGTAAGCCTTTTTTGTTTTATGGCTGAGATTACAGAACCAGACTCTATCAGCATCAAAGTGTGTGACGCCTTGAGTAAGCCTTTTCTGTTTATGGCTGAGATTACAGAACCAGACTCTATCAGCATCAAAGTGGTGTGACGCCTTGAGTAAGCCTTTTTCTGTTATGGCTGGCTGAGATTACAGAACCAGACTCTATCAGCATCAAAGTGTGTGACGCCTTGAGTAAGCCTTTTCTGTTTATGGCTGAGATTACAGAACCAGACTCTATCAGCATCAAAGTGTGTGACGCCTTGAGTAAGCCTTTTCTGTTTATGGCTGAGATTACAGAACCAGACTCTATCAGCATCAAAGTGTGTGTGACGCCTTGAGTAAGCCTTTTCTGTTTATGGCTGAGATTACAGAACCAGACTCTATCAGCATCAAAGTGTGTGACGCCTTGAGTAAGCCTTTTCTGTTATGGCTGAGATTACAGAACCAGACTCTATCAGCATCAAAGTGTGTGACGCCTTGAGTAAGCCTTTTCTGTTTATGGCTGAGATTACAGAACCAGACTCTATCAGCATCAAAGTGTGTGACGCCTTGAGTAAGCCTTTTCTGTTTATGGCTGAGATTACAGAACCATCTCTATCAGCATCAAAGTGTGTGACGCCTTGAGTAAGCCTTTTCTGTTTATGGCTGAGATTACAGAACCAGACTCTATCAGCATCAAAGTGTGTGACGCCTTGAGTAAGCCTTTTCTGTTTATGGCTGAGATTACAGAACCAGACTCTATCAGCATCAAAGTGTGTGACGCCTTGAGTAAGCCTTTTCTGTTTATGGCTGAGATTACAGAACCAGACTCTATCAGCATCAAAGTGTGTGACGCCTTGAGTAAGCCTTTTTTGTGTTATGGCTGAGATTACAGAACCAGACTCTATCAGCATCAAAGTGTGTGACGCCTTGAGTAAGCCTTTTCTGTTTATGGCTGAGATTACAGAACCAGACTCTATCAGCATCAAAGTGTGTGTGACGCCTTGAGTAAGCCTTTTCTGTTTATGGCTGAGATTACAGAACCAGACTCTATCAGCATCAAAGTGTGTGACGCCTTGAGTAAGCCTTTTCTGTTTATGGCTGAGATTACAGAACCAGACTCTATCAGCATCAAAGTGTGTGACGCCTTGAGTAAGCCTTTTCTGTTTATGGCTGAGATTACAGAACCAGACTCTATCAGCATCAAAGTGTGTGACGCCTTGAGTAAGCCTTTTTCTGTTTATGGCTGAGATTACAGAACCAGACTCTATCAGCATCAAAGTGTGTGTGACGCCTTGAGTAAGCCTTTTCTGTTTATGGCTGAGATTACAGAACCAGACTCTATCAGCATCAAAGGTGTGTGACGCTTGAGTAAGCCTTTTCTGTTTATGGCTGAGATTACAGAACCAGACTCTATCAGCATCAAAGTGTGTGTGACGCCTTGAGTAAGCCTTTTCTGTTTATGGCTGAGATTACAGAACCAGACTCTATCAGCATCAAAGTGTGTGACGCCTTGAGTAAGCCTTTTCTGTTTATGGCTGAGATTACAGAACCAGACTCTATCAGCATCAAAGTGTGTGACGCCTTGAGTAAGCCTTTTCTGTTATGGCTGAGATTACAGAACCAGACTCTATCAGCATCAAAGTGTGTGACGCCTTGAGTAAGCCTTTTCTGTTTATGGCTGAGATTACAGAACCAGACTCTATCAGCATCAAAGTGTGTGACGCCTTGAGTAAGCCTTTTCTGTTTATGGCTGAGATTACAGAACCAGACTCTATCAGCATCAAAGTGTGTGACGCCTTGAGTAAGCCTTTTCTGTTTATGGCTGAGATTACAGAACCAGACTCTATCAGCATCAAAGTGTGTGACGCCTTGAGTAAGCCTTTTCTGTTTATGGCTGAGATTACAGAACCAGACTCTATCAGCATCAAAGTGTGTGACGCCTTGAGTAAGCCTTTTCTGTTTATGGCTGAGATTACAGAACCAGACTCTATCAGCATCAAAGTGTGTGACGCCTTGAGTAAGCCTTTTCTGTTTATGGCTGAGATTACAGAACCAGACTCTATCAGCATCAAAGGGTGTGACGCCTTGAGTAAGCCTTTTCTGTTTATGGCTGAGATTACAGAACCAGACGCTATCAGCATCAAAGGGTGTGACGCCTTGAGTAAGCCTTTTTCATGTGTGTGTGTTAGCTCTCAGGCTGCATGGGTAAGGCTAGAACATAGGAATCATGTGTGTGTGTAAGCTCTCAGGCTGCAGGGGTAAAGCTGGAACCTATGGTATCATGTGTGTGTGTTCTTTACTCTCAGCAGCAAAGGCTAGAAACATATGGATCATGTGTGTGTGTAGCTCTCAGGCCTGCATGGGTAAAGCTAGAACATATATGATCATGTGTGTGTGTAGCTATCAGGCTGCATGGGTAAGCTCGCATATGGATCATGTGTGTGATACAGCTCTCAGGCTGCATGGTTAACCATGCGAGAACATATGGACCACGGGTTGGGGGAAAAAAGTTCTGTCCTGCAGTTTCAGATTAAACATGGAACTCAACTGCATCATATCATAATCCTCATTGATTATTATGGTTTAAGATTAGCAACTTCAGCAAACAATAACATCAATAATATGCCTACAAGTACAACCACACAGTAGGCCTACTGACACAACAATATCATCAATAATATGCTTACAAGTACAACACACATTGTAGCTCCTAATGACACAACAATAACATCAATAATAGTGCCTACAAGTACAACACACAGATTGTCGGCCTAATGACACACCAATACGCATCAATAATATGCCTATAAGTACAACATCCACCACATTGTAAGTAGCCTGTTATGAGCACAAATGAAGTCAGTGACCCCTTGATGTAGCTATGTTATTATGAAAAAGTTTGCTGCTTCATGTTGGAGTTCTGGCCAAACAGCATGTGGTCACCATATCAGAAAGATATGGACCCTCATCGAGGGTGTTCTCAGGTGAGCCACATTCGAAGTGTGGGTCCTTGAGGTTTTCTGTCTGGTTTACAGACCTGTCCTATGAAGAGCGACTTGCCAGAATGAAGATCCCCAGCATCGCAGTCACCGAAGGGACAGGGGCGACATGATTGAAACCTGTAAAGTTCACTCACTGCTGTAGCAACGCCAAGAGTCCTCGTATATTGGAAAGCAGTGGAAAGCAGGACCCATTAAGGCACAGTCTGAAGCTCAGGAAAAGGATTGCGATGGTTCACACCCTTTCACTTACAGCTGCCACAGCACTATTTCACCTATCGAGCCTGATAATCCCTGGAACGAGCTCCCCAGAAAAAGTGTGTTAAGCCGTCCTGTTTATGGCTCTTCAGACCCAGACTCTGCTCGCCTTGAGCAGGCCAGTCTGGATTCGCCATTGGGCACCGTGAATAGTCTCTATGTATGGCCTTAGGTAGAGAACCGACTTTCAGACTGTGTTGCGCCATCAGATCATCCTCAAGTGTGTGACAAGAAGTTTAAGCTGTTTTACAAGCCAGTAGGTTTAACTAGGTTTTCTTGTGAAAAGAACCAGACCTAAGACTAAACGGTGTGACGCGAGTAGCTTTTCCTGTTTTAATAGCCTATCATCCAGTCTGCAGCGAGATTACATAACCCGGTATCAGTCAGGTGTGGTACATTTTATGGTCGATATCGCAGGTCTCCAGGAAGAGAAACACACTAACTGGCCACGTACCATCTTCATGGCCAAAAACCTCAAAAGATTGACAAGAAACAAAGTACCTGGGGGTCACCATCTCTCCCAAGACCTCAGTTGGGACACCCATATTTCCCAACATAACCAACAGGGCAAAACAAGACCTAGGCTTTCTCAGGCGAAACCTGAGAGTGGGTTCCATAACATCAAGGAACTGCCTACAAAGCCCTAGTTCGCCCCACCCTTGAATACGCCTCACCTGTCTGGGACCCCTATACTGCCAAAACATCACAATCTAGAAAAAGTCCAACGTCGTGCAGCTCGATGGGTTGTGAATCGCCACCGTCACCCTCAAGTGTCGACTCCATGCTGACACACCTACAGTGGTCCACTTTAGCAGACAGAAGAGCAGCAAGGCTGACCACCTTCTACAAATATCACCGAGAACAGGTCAGCATCAACACCCCTTTCAGGCCCACACCAAACACCCCAGCAAGTCTCCACAAGACAGTCACATGGGGAGACGTACCTCCTTCCTGCCTGTAGCCTCGGTAAAGTGCTTCAAGTCCCGATCACTCTCTGCCACCTGAACTTCTCCCAAGCCAAAAAAGCTACAAGATTACAGCGCCCTCCCCCAAGTCATGCCCATCCCCACACCCACCTCCACCACCCCACAAGCCCCACCCCCACCACCCCCCATCACCAACATGGCAACCCCCCCCCCAACCCCCCCCCCCCTAGTTCCCCCCCCCCTCAGCTGGGTGCCATAACTTTTGCATAACCAACACCCAGATTGTGTCTTATACAACATCAGAACCACAGTCAAAAGAAGACGGCGGATATTCACCGAAACAGGTCACTAGAACAGAAGTTTTATGTGAAAACATTTGTCAGCTCCTTCGTTGTTTCAGAGCGATCCGAGTCCTTTTTAAAGTTTCATCACACACAGCGAGCGCCCCTACCCTGACACCACCATACCCTGAAACAATTTAACATCTGAAGACTGCGATAACAAGTAGTGAAAATTGGGACTGACACACACACACAAAACACACTGACAACACCCACATGACGGGAAAGTAGAGTCGATGACAAATTTCACACCAAGCATTATTTAGGCCCACTACCAAGGGAAAAAACACTGAAGTTTCGTTTTCCAGCCCAGGGACACAACCCCAACAACAAGGATCATGTGATAAATTTATTCACATCCGGTCAAAATGGTGAATTCTTGCAACCACTGTCGGTGTTGTAACGGCTGTTTGGGCCTTTATTGGCATCGTACTGCCCATATTGGGCAAAGTTTTTTGATGTGGAAATCACCCAACAAGGGGTAGTAAGCGACTTATTGTACAATTATTTTGCGAGAGAAAATTCCAAAGAAGATTTGAGAAGATACTCATCCTTGTGTGACTGTCTTCGTGAACTATGTAACTGTATGATTTGATTTCTGTAAGCAGTGAACTGTGATGCAAGCTACTTTAGACGGCACTGTCCACATTTTCGCACATAAAGTAGCATGCAGATGTGAGTTGAATCAGTACTATAGAACCGTCTCATTCAGATATTGTAAGCTCGTCGTTTCATTCTTAATCTTTCATCACAATCGTGCTTATTGCGTGCACTCGTGACGTCGTCGGTGTCATCAAGATCAGGATCAGGATCAGGGGCGTTGTATCAAAAACAACTTAGCCTATATTAGGCTTTGTACGCCCCTTCAGGATGTATATATCTTTTTGTTTTTCTCGTGACCGTTGGTCCAGTCATAGGCAAGCTCAGTCCCTATTATCCATCAAATTCATATCTAATTTTAGTTAATAAATCATGTTTTATCTATGACTGTATGAGGTTTAAAAACATTAATACTAGGGTGCCGCACGTTTGATGTTAACTGTTAGTTCATTCCAAAAACTGGTTACTCTATTAGTAAAAGTACATTCCATTAAATATCTTGTATGCTTGAATCAAGTCTCCTCTTATTCTTCTTGCCTGCCTAAGTGTTGGAAGTTGTAGATATTTTAATCTTTCCTGATATGAGTAATCTTTTATATTATGAATCATCTTCTTAGTTGCTCTTCTTTGTACCTGTTCTAGAGCTTTTGATCTGTCTCATTGGATACCATACAGTGTTTTCCATATTCAAGGAACGGGTCTAACTAACTGTGTCTTATATAATGTAAAAAAGTGTCCTTTTCTATAAATGTAAAGGTTCTTTTTATTATTCCAATCATTCTGTTAGCCTTATTAATACTATTTACAATATGACTGTCAAATAGCAAATTTTTTGTCAAAAGTCATACCTAGGTCTTTCTCTTCTTCACATTTGGATACTTTTATTTCCTTGTCCCCAATTTTCATTATATACTCCTTTTGTGGGTTTGTTTTACCAATAATATGAAGTACTTTACATTTTTCTGCATAAAAATATCGGTTCCAAGTATCAGACCACTGTACTAATGTTTCAATATCCTTTTGTAATTCCTTAATGCAATTTCGGAGAGTTATAAAGTTTTGTGTCATCTGCAAAGATTTTACATGTACTCTTTAATTCTACAGGGAGATCATTTATAAACACTGTAAATAATATTGGTCCCAAAATACTGCCTTGTGGTATCCCACTAATAACATCAGCATTTTGAGAGAAGGAACTACCAATCCTTACCTTCTGAGTTCTTTTTTTTTGAAGAAGGACACGAATACCACCTAGGACATGTCAGCAAACATATTTCGGCTATAGCATGTGTTGCTAAGATGTGACCCAGACCTAAGAGAGAGAGACATAAGACAGTTGTAAAAATAATATATTTGTTCACTAGTGTATCTTTCCTTTTGTCTTAAGCCAGTGTCTTAACTTTTTAAATATCATGTACGACCATGTTGCCAAATTTTTGCTCCAGGGGCCAACAGGCTGAGTCGCATTTATTTTATTTCATAACATGCGCCCTGGTGACCTACTCGTTTTTGAGTGAACCAGTTTTTTAGGAAGAAAAGAAGAAGAGTGTGTGATAGAAAAGAAAATAGAATTGTAAGTTATCATCATTCACACATTCCTTCACAGACCTAAAATAATATCTCTGTCTAGCTAAGTCACTTTCCACTCCCTCTTCACCATACATCATTACATGCATTCTAAAATAGATCCACTCACGATCTACATATATATATTTAACATAAAAAAAGAAGGGAGTAGGTTGAAAGATAATTTCTGTGCTGATCAAGTACAGTTCTTGCATACTGATGACATATTTCACATACAGAGTACACTTCGCCCCAGTGATACAGAACTCTGCTAGGATCCTGCTTGGGGGTAAAAACTGAAGGGGGTGGGGAGAGGGGGAGGCTAGAGCTGTAGTGGTAGTAGTAAAGATATGAAAGTGAAAAGTTAAAGAGGGAAGGATGATCACTTTGCACAATTAAAGTTTAATTTTCAGCCATCTTTGCATTGACACAATCAAAAACTGGTTTCCTGATGTTGTGGAAAGAGAATTTGCACTTGCTTGCCCAAAGATACAGTTGTAATGGACAGTCAGATGGACAGGTTTTTCAAGGCTGGCTAAAGGCTGACTGTAGAACCAGTGTCTTTCATTCCAAACAGTGAATGTGATCAAAGAAAGCAGCACTGATGACAGGCATTGTGTTGCATGTGTTCCTTTTTCATGCTTCATTCAGTCATTGATATTTGGACATCAAAAATAATAATGAGGTCTGAACAAAGATTTTGTCATTGCTTTCTGTACTAAGTAATGTTTATGAAAATTGGATTGAATTATCCGCTCATCTCTTATTGTATTATTTTGTTTCAGCATCATCCAGATATGTCTGATCCTGACAGCTGTTTGCTGCTATTTGTTGTAAGTACCAAGTTGCACATATTGTCTTTCACAAATGTTAATAGATTTTTTTTCAGTTGTGTATTGTATGGTGACTGTAAGTATCATGTGTCTTTCACAAATGTTACTAGATTTTTTTTTCAGTTGTGTATTGTATGGTGACTGTAAGTATCATGTCAACTTTTTAAAAATTTAGTTGTGTATGAATTGTATGGGGGCTTTAAATTAGTGTAAAGCATGTACCACGTCATACATATTGCCGTACAAATGTTACATACTTTTTTTTTTCAGCTGTAAGTATCATGTCAACTTTTTGTTTATTTAGTTGTGTGTATATTGTATTGGTGGCTTTAAAATTAGTGTAAAGCAATTTCCATGTCACACATATTCCCATACAAATGTTACATCACTGGATTTTTTTCAGTTGTGTATCGTGTGAGTGTGGCTGTCTTTCACATTCCCCCTATTTTCCATCTCTATATTATTATGAATACTAAAAAAGTTATATAGTGCCAGTCCTCGGCTAGAGACCAAGCTCTAAGCACTTTACAATCCCACTCATTTACATAATAGGCTGTCTATGGGGTAGTGCAAACCGAAGAGCTGCCAGCTGGCGCTTCATTCAGTCGTTTCCCGTGTCATCCAGTCAGTAATATTGTTCACTCAGTTTCTCACTTTCTCTCATTCTTCCATTTCTCACGCAGATATGCTATGTGTAATGTGTCATCCATACCAATGGACAAACTGGCCTTCTCTTCCGAAAGTTGGCGATGGGATTTTATGTTTGTGTGCAAGATGTTATGCATGCATTCACACACAGAACCTCAGTTTATAGTCTCATTTGAAGGACTGTATGGGAATTGGAATCTGAACCAATTGTTAACTCTGAGGGAAAAATCCTCCTGTACCAAAACGGCCTGGCTGAGATTCAAACCTGCAACCCCAGGATCACGAAGATTACAAGTCTGGCGCTCTATCACTGAGCTATTCCAGCCTCTGACTCTACCCACTGAGCTATTCGGACTCCTTCCTTCAATCCTTGACGATCCTTCTGGAAAATCAGCGATACAAGGATCAGAGAGTTATGTTGGTGTTATCCATTGTTCCCCTGATCAAAAGTACATAATTGATAAAACTTTAATCCAGACCAGTGCAGTTAATGTTTAAGCCCGTCCTACTACAATTGCCTTATCAAGGTTATAGATTCAGTTAAAATCACAAAAAGAAGACTGTGCAAGTAGAATGAAACCCTGTTTGAAAAACAAATTTGTTAATGATATGTTAGAATGCTGAAAAACAAAGTGAAAAACATTCTGCATCATGGTCTTACAACATAAACTCTTTTGAACACTCAAAAACTTACATCTGGGGGAACATCTTGAACTTGACTATACGATGTATGAGGTCTTCTATGAAATCCTGTTCATCGATCCATGTGGGTTATACAGCTAGTATACTAATAACTTTGCATGCATGGCTTATTGGCAAGATGGATTGTACTGGTCAGGTTTCTTCCTTCTGCAAGCATCCAGCCAACACTCAAAGCTTCTGCAGAAGTTGCCAGGACCACTTCGTCTGGGAGACTGTTCCATGTTTTGATGACTCTTTCACTGAAGAAATGTTTCCTGGTGTCGCAGTGGGTGTGGTGCATGGACAGTTTCATCACATTTCCTCTGTTACCTACATCCTCTGGAGTTTCAAGCTTAGGTTTTTTCGGTTTTGTAGATTCTATGGACACACTTAAAGGTGTCAATCATATCCCTTCTGAGATGTCAGTGCTCCAGGCTGGGCAGGCCAAGTCACTCTAGTCTTGCTGAATATGGTAGTTCTCTGATTGAGGAGGTTGTTTAACTTCTTAAGAAGATTGCTGCACAGAAGTTGCATCGTGCATCTTGCAAGACCCACCATCAACAGGGTTCTCACAGAGTCCTGGAAGTGTGGAAGAGTCACATAAAGGAGGAAAACTCATTCCCAGGCTGGGAAAGTCATGGAAAAAATCTGTTTGTTCAGCGTAGGGTGGAAAAGTCTTAGAATTTTCCAGAATATGTCACAGTTGTTGATTGACAAGCGACTTTTTTTTCTATTATAGTATTAATCTTTGACAGTATGACAGTTGTAAGCTGAAGAAATTTTAGTTCATGGACTGCCACATCAATTATGTCAGCTTGGCCGAACAGATGACTTTTATCCTCTCCCAGTGATCTCTCTTATACCAACTGTGCATGCAGAAGTCACATATTGTCTTTCTGTTCTGTGCATATGGATTTCTGCATGGCAGAGTAGCAGATTTAGAAAAAAGAAGAGGGGGGGGGGGGGGGGGGGGGGGGGGGGGTCTGCCAAGCTAGGAGAATACAAGAGTTGGCTAGTACCAGCTTCAGACAGGGCAAACACACAACACACTACCTTCCCAGCAAGGGACAGTTTTCTTGTGACTGATGACTGTTGAGACCCAGCAGTGGCAGAAAGAAGTGAGGCCTGAAATACGTGATCCAAAGCTGCACTGACAAAGAAGAAAAGGTCATGTATGCATTGGCAAGAAGAATTAGCACCCAGCAATGACGATGACTGACTTGTTTTTGTTGGTTTTTTTTTTTTTTTTTTTTTTCTTTAGGACCACCTAAATCCTGTGAAATGGAAGGTTTAAGCTTTTCAACAAAGTCAGGGGACTGTCTCATAAATCCTGCAGAAGTTTTTCACTGATTTAACACTACACTCTCTTTCCTAGGGACTGTATGGATCTTCCTGTACTTGTATTTTCAATTTTCTTTTCACCATAAAGATACTTTGGTAGCCTCCTTTCCCAGCCTCCCCCTCCCCCTCCCTTTCTCTTTCTGTTTCTCTCTCTGTCTCTTCTCACTTTCTCTGTCCATCTGATTATTCTGTCTGCTGCATAATTTCATATATTCTACTTCATATTTTTGCCCTACCCAGGACTGGAGTGAAATAAACGAACAAAAAAATTAAAAGAAACAAAAAGGTGTTTATCAATCCTGTCATCCTTGGGGATGTGAAAGTTTTTGTCCTCTTATCCTTCTCTCTCTCTCTCTCTCTCTCTCTCTCTCTCTCTCTCTCTCTCTCTCTCTCTCTCTCTCTCTGTGAGTTCTCTCTCTCTCTCTCTCTCTGAGTTCTCTCTCTCTCTCTGTCTCTCTCTGTGTCTCTCTCTGTGAGTTCTCTCTGTCTCTCTCTCTCTGTCTCTCTCTGTCTCTCTCTGTCTGTCTGTCTGTCTGTCTGTCTGTCTGTCTGAGTTCTTTCTCCTTCATCAGATTGTCAGTTTTCATCCAACTAAAGACTTTTTCAATTGAAAAATGTAATGATGTTTCTGTCAAATTTGTTGAATGCATATTGATATTAGCAGATAAGATAGTCAGATGGGCAGGTGTATACATAGCATGTGTGCATGCATGTGTGCATGCATGCGTGTGTGTGTGAGTGTGTGTGTGTGTGTGTGTATGTATGTGTGTGTGTGTGTGTGTGTGTGTGGTGTGTGTGTGTGTGTGTGTGTGTGTGTGTGCTGATTTACTTTCATATACATGTCTGTTTGTCAGTCATCTAATCTAGTCTTCTAATCATTATGCCATCACTATGAAAGTAAAAAAAAAAAAAAAAAGTATTACTATTAGTTTGCAATATTTCCGTTTGTGTGTGTGGGGGGGGGGGATGGGGGGGGGGGGGGGGGGGGGGGGGGGCGTTGCTGAAGATGTTGGTGTCTTGAACTTGAAGTTTGCAATATTTCCATTTTGTAGTGTGTGGTTGCTGAAGATATTGCTGTCTGGAAGTTTGCAATATTTCCTCTTTTTTGTGTGTGGTTGGTGAAGATGTTATTGTCTGGAAGTTTACAATATTTCTTTGTGTGTGTGTGTGTGCGTGTGTGTGTGTGTGTGTGTGTGTGTGTGTGGTTGCTGCTGAAGATGTTGATGTCTGGAAGTTTGCAATATTTCCTTTTTTGTGTGTGGTTGGTGAAGATGTTATTGTCTGGAAGTTTACAATATTTCTTTGTGTGTGTGTGTGTGTGTGTGTGTGTCTGTGTGTGTGTGTGTGTGTGTGTGTGGTTGCTGAAGATGTTGCTGTCTGGAAGTTTGCAATATTTCCATTTTTGTTGTGTCTGGGTTGCTGAAGATGTTGCTATCTGGAGGTTTGCAATATTTTCATTTTTATGTGTGGTTGCTGAAGATGTTGCTGTCTGGAAGTTTGCAGTATTTCCATTGTTTTTTGTGTGTGGTTGCTGAAGAAGTTGCTGTCTTTTCCAGCTGGATCTCCACCTACCTGTGTCAGCTGCATCCATTGATTGGTCCCCAGCTTGAGACTGGCTTGATCAGAATGATGCAGCTGGAATGGCCCGCGGACAAGAGTGAGTATTGTATGGAATTAGTCATGGCTGTTCTGACTTGATTGCTTTGTGGTGCTTTTCTTTTAGTTTCCTTGGTGGAAAGGGAGTGGTGATCGCAGGATTCAAAGCTAATTTGTTTGCTTTTTTTTTTTTCATTTCACAAAAATATTCAAGCAAAAAATGAAAAGAAAATGTCTCGTTTATGTGAGATTTTGGTTCTCTGAATTTACAGAAGTGGGTTTTGTGTGTGACAGATGAAGCGAAGATGGGGATTTGTTGATAGAGGCTACAGGCACATGTTGCTTTATGTGCACAAATCAAGTATTCAATAGTTGGTTGTAAACAAGGTAATAGCCATTATCTCTGTGCATAGGTTATCTCAAGTTAGTACCCATTATATCTGAGCAGAGGTTATCTTTGGGGAAGTTCTGTAATATTTATGAATCATCAGTGATAATTTTGGAGGATTTAGTTTCCATGTTCAAAACTGCGCAGTATTTCAGCTGCTTTGTCATTTTGTGTGTCCATTTGACCCAGATCTTCAGTCCTAGACTTTTGATTTTCCAGTGATGGTGTTGATGATCAGTGCTTTCAGAACTGTGGACTATCTATCCATTTGCAAAATATTGACACAAAAAAAACATCAGAAATATTTATTTTGTTTAAAATATTGAACAAAATCTTCTTCTTCTTCTTCTTCTTCTTCTTCTTTTGTTTTGTTTTGTTTTTTGTTGTTTTGGTTTTGGATTGACCGAATTACCTATTAAATACTGAATAACAAAATATTTGATGTAAGTCACTTTCGAATGTGATTTTACAGAAAGATTTTATACACAAAATGATATCTGGCAGAACTTGAGGACATTTTAGCAGTCAGTGACTTTTGGTTTCATCCTAGACCTTCATCAGATGAAATGTTCTGTGACTGTAAGACTGTTTCTTGTGTGTGCTGGAAGTGGCAGCTTTGGGCTGGGACTTTGCGGGACAAATGAATGTTGCAGATTGGGTTCAGTTCGTATCCAGTGCTGTGTTAGTTGCTTTGTCAGAGAAGAATCTGTTAAATCTCAGGGCAGATCTGCAATATGTATCTACATCAAACAGCAGATCTCAGATTATTTTCATATTTAGTTTTGTTTACAAGAAAAGTAAAACAAAGTTTCTGCAGATTAAAGCGGGATGCAAAATGGTTGAAATAATGATGGCACTTGCAGGCTTAGGTCAGGTGGGCATCAGCCAGCCTTGTGAAAATTGTACAGAATCCTGATGATGACAGTACGCAGATGTTTGATTTTTCAGGGAAGTGATCAGCCCTGACAAGGTCTGGGTTCTCCCAAATGCCCTTTATGAGGAATGATTTTTTTGGCCGTTGTGGTAGGTGTTCTCCATGAGAGCTGCTGTTTCAGCTTCGCCTGCTGCTGTGATTGTCACTGAAGCCCTTGTGGTGATTAGATGGCTATTGGCTCTGGTGCCTGATATTCTGGCAAGTTTTTTGTCATTGGTGTTTCTCTAATTTCAAACCATGCTGGATATTGCTGACTTTTCTTTGAGTTGTCTTTTGTGTACCAGTTGGGATCAAGGTGTGTTTGAAAAGCTGTGGTAGATGTGGGCGTGCCAGTCCAGCTTATTTGACACTTGTAAAAGAAAGCAAAAGACTGTGGTGACTTTTTTCAGTATAATGAAATCTAGATGGACATATGCTGACATCTGATAACTGTACTTGAAACTTGGATAAACTAGTCATGCTGATGTGGAATTGCTTTTTTTCAGATTTGAACCTTTGATACTGTTGAACCAGAGTTGCACAGTGTGCATTTCGGTCTCTCATGCTGCTTGGTTAACTTGTTTTAACGGTTCTCGTTGCAGACTGACGTGACTGGATACTGTGGCTGAGAGGAGGAAACGGTGCCCCCAGAATCCACACAGAATGAACTGATCCCACCCAGAGACAACAACAGCACACATTCCTAGTTGTCCAGTCACTGTGTGGACCCTGTGGTCATTGTGCATGCTGACTGCCTGATGCATGTTTCCTTTGTAGGGTGTGAGATCCTCGCAGAGTAACAGTATCGGCAGTTTACTGTCTTCAACTTTTTTTTTTTTTTTTTGTGTGTGTGCTGTTTGTAGTATTTTTAGTCGTATGTAAAGAAGTAGAGTGATTGAAGTTGTAATGTTTTCCTATGTCTAAGCAATCAGATTAAAAAAAGAAAAAAAGAAGTTTTTTTAGGGTTAAAAAAAAAATGTGTGTAACATCGGAATAATGTCACACACCTTGTTTGCCTCACATACCTTTACAAATGCAGTGTTTACTATAACAGCCCAAGAAGAACAAATGCAGGCAGCCAGAACTGTGGGTAGCACATTTTAGCGACAGATGCATACCCGACCTTGGACAGAGGCATTAGAACTCTGTGTTTTTTTCCTTCAAGGGTCAGCAGAAACACTGGCTCAGACAGAGTCTTCAGAACTATGTGCTTCTTTCTGCCTGTGGGAGTGGATAGTAACTCTGGCCCAGACGTAAGGCCAGAGCTGCGGTTTAAGCATGTAGGGGTCAGCAAGAACTCTTGCTCAGTCATAGAGATGTGTACAGTCAGCAGCATGAATACGGTTTTCTTGATCCCTGGGGCAGGCTGCTTTAGCTGTTATCTTTGTGAAAATCATTAAGGTATGTCTGACCTTTCAGACAGCCAGTAGCATGCTGCTTTTTTGGTTTTCTTGTTCTTTTCAGACATACGTCACATAGATATTCATGTGGCGTGGGTCTTCATGTTTACAGCACACAGTTACTGTACATTGTTCAAGAAGCCTCATTTAAACTTTTGATTGTTCCCAGCAGTGTACATGCTGCTTTTCAACATGCATATTAAGTGAGATTAACAATTTCTCTCGGCCAACAAACAAACATGGTCATGGCTATGAACATTATCGCACTGGCCTGTCTAACTTCTTTATGGCTCAGAGTGTAGAAGTCACAGATAATGGTACACCTCCTTTAAGGATTATCCTGTCTGTTTTTTCTGTCACTCTGCATATATTTTTTTTTCCTCTTTGAAATGCAAGGAAAGAATCAGAAAAAAAATTATTCTATTGGCTTTTCCCCCCTTCATACACGGGTGTATATGAAATTCAAAAAACATTTCATGGGATTTTTTTTTCCATTGTTTAGTTTTGCCTCTATGATATGACTGTTGTTTGTGTGCAGATGTGTGTGTGTGTGTGTGTGTGTGTGTGTGTGTGTGTGTGTGTGTGTCTGTGTGAAGATTTTAAAAATGTTAGTCCAAGTCAGTAAAGTTTAGTTGATTCCTGGCGGGCGACTGGAAATACAAATACATCAATGTAATCTAAGTGTATGCATGGCTTTTATGAGAAAAAAATGTAACTAAAAAGTTCCCTTTGTTTTCCCTCCCCACCCCTTCATCTCCCCCTCCTGTAATCACTTCCTCCCTGTCCTGTTTCCCTCATGCCCGAACCCATCCTTTAAAACAATGACAGTAAAATGTATGTGAGAATGTTTTGGATGATGCAGATCATGGCACTGGCAATGTGTGTGAGTACACAAAGTCAGAGATTGTGTGTATGTGTTTTATTTGCATGCAATATTTCTGGATTATTTACGGAGTGGTAGTTGAATCTTTGGATTCACATTTCCATTGACTGACCGTCTTTGAAAAGAAAGAAAGAAAGTGCTTCGGTTTTGCTCGTTTGTTTTGTTTTTTACTGACACAGTCGCAGGATGATCTGTTGCCTGGTCAGAGAAAAACAAAAAGAATTTGTGATCATGTTTGCTTTTGTCCTACCTGTTGTGCATGAACGTTTCTTACTAGAATGAGATTTTTGAGCCAATCAAGTCATGGCTAACCAAATTGAAAGTAACAGAGTTCACACACACACATACACACACACACACACATACACATACACACCATGCATGCATATACAGAGCTTTTATGTGCAACATTTTCTTCATAGCATGCTACAATTTCATTGACAATGCTACAGTTTGCGACAAAGTGAGCCTAAAAAGAATAAATGAAAAGAATAAATAAAAAGAACACCATGTCACCGACATGGCAACCACTCAGACCTGAGACAACGTGTATCTTTAGACTGTACATTTGTTTCATCACAACATTTTCCATATTCAGTTCAGAGTGAACAAAAAGCAGAAGTGAAATAGCTATAGACAGTCATGATTTAAGTACCATGTTGATTGGGTTCACTATCGGCTATTCCAATTTTTTTCATAGGTCCAATCACAACCAGGTGATAACTAGTGAGATTCCCGTCTTCTTCCACTGCGTCATGTTGTGTCCCGAAGCAAAGTGCTTGCAAGTGCCGTTGAGTCTGACTTGGAGAATTATATGCAAGTGCTACACTTGAAATTGAAATGCTACTTTTAAAATGCTACACTTACTTAAAGCAGCTCACACATACACACATACCTGTGTGCATATACCACACTTGTACATGTACAAATGATTAGTGCTTGCTCACATTCCGTAAACACATTTGCTTGTAGGAATGTGGTCTGAAGTTTGTTCTCTCATTGTGTTCTTTTATTTATCCCATTTGTACTATAGGACACTAAATGTGAGATTTATTCGTTGGTACAACTGTGTCTACTTTAATCGGATTTGACTTCAAGAGCTGATTGTGATTGGTATGTTTGTCAGAATGAAGACGTAGTGTGATACTTTTGAAATAGTGCTGGGACACTTAGTCTAGACAAAATAAACATCATGGTATCATCAAAGTTCATTTTTCTGAGTACGACTGTGCACTAGAGTGAGAAAATGTTTTCTCTTATATGAATGATATGTTCAGTACATGCACACACACACACACACACACACACACACACACACACACACACGCACACGCACACCGCAGTTACATGCACATGCACGCACACATGCACGCATGCACAGTGCATGGTAAGTCCTCGAATAGCTAGCACTGCACTGTGAACTGTCTTCTACTGAGGTTTTACCTGGGTAGTGGATGCTAGAACTCCACAGAAACATCCAGGAAACGGTTTTCCACTTTTCAATGTACACTCAAATTTTCATTCTAGGGGTTTCTGCTGGAGCTGAGAAAATACACTGCTTAGAAATATGTAAAATGATATATATAATAAAACAGTGTTAATAGATGGTCTCATATTTTGATTCTGTACAGTCGCTGTTTTTATATACATACATGTATGTATGTGTGTGTCTCGTTAGAGTATTTATGTGTGTATCGACATTAAGGTGAAAAGCCGACACCCCACAAAAACAATATGGCAAATAGCCATCCCAGGACACATGGCATTGAGGACCAGTAAACTGTGACATCAATGCACTGAACACATTAAAAACTGACAGTGAAAATGGCAGCTTTTGTGATAGATTCCAGGAGGAGTGGGGGGGGGGGGGGGGGAGGGAGTCAAGTGCAACTTGTGACCGGACTGTGAACTCAATACTCAACCACTGAGCCAAGGGTCCTGTTACTTTTTTTTTTCTGTTGAGTTGATGGCGATCATGTAGCAATTTGAATCGGCTAACTTTTATTAGTTTTTGGCAAGAAAAAACCGAAATATATAGATTGCCTTGCAAATTGTATGTGAACATTTGTGTGCAGTATGTTTTCACTCACTAAATATTTATGCAATGTTAATATTGCATTTACTGTGTGTGTGCTAGTTTGTGTGTTGAAACTTCATTTTTCCGAGGTGGGGGGGGGGGGGGGGGGGGGGGAGGATACAGTTTGCAAATGTTTGGACCATTTGTGTGAATGAGGCTGTGCCCCTGAAGACTCTAATCTGTGCTTTTGTTCTGTCTCGGTTTGACTATTGTAACTCCCTCCTTGCCGGTTGTCCCTCAGGGTTCATCTCTAAACTTCAAAAAGTTCAGAACAATACTGCCCGTCTGATCTCCCGCTCCTCTAGATCTGATCACATATCAACAATTCTGTCATCCCTACACTGGCTCCCTATTCAATCTGGCATTGACTTTGAAGTTCTCTTCCTGGTTTCAAATCACCGAATGATCTGGCTCTCTTTTACCTCTCTGACCTTTTTCTCTCTATGTTCCGTATCGCAGCTTACGCTCATCCACCAATTCTCGTCAGCTTCGGCTTCCCTCCGCTCACCTGAAAACTTCAGGCCAACGATCTTTCTCTTACTGGCACCTGCTCTGTGGAATGGTCTGCCTTCTTCTCTGCATAACACAGACTCTTTAAAGACTTTTAAAACCTCCCTAAAGACATATCTTTTCCCCCGGACTGATTAACGATATCCACTTACCTCTGTGTGCGAGTCTGCTATATTTTGATGCGCTCGTGTGTCTTTCTGCATGTGTGTGTGTTTGTTTTTCGTGTGTGTGTGGTGGGTGTGCTTTGAGTTGGAATGTTTCTGTAATATGCGCTTTGGGCTCTCGCGAGGTAAAGCGCTTTATAAATATCCTTTACATTACATTTCTAGTTTATGATGCATGTGCATATAGTACCCTCTTGGTGCTGTTAATCTCATGCTCTCTTTTGAGCTATTGCATACACAACTACAATGTGACAGAGTGATCAGCACCAGCAGTCCACAGCGAGCAGTGGATGGTGTGTTGAACCATAAAATGGAGTCTGTCATGGTAGACCCTTCTCTGCGGTGGTGCCTTTTTTCTGATGAATCATATCCAGGACTCCACCTGTTAAGCCCTCTGCTGATGACGGCCATCGTGAAGTCATGGACCCTAAATGAGTGTTTCTCTTTAAAGGATGCTGTCACATCCATCCAACAGTTCATGTGATCTTCATGATATCAAAGATTTTGACACAAAATTCAACATGACCCGGCAATAGAGACGGATCCAAAATTGAAAGGAGGGTCACAGAAATGAGTTTTTTTTTGTTTGTTGTTTGTTCCTATGTTTGTTTGTTGTTGTTTTTTTTTAAATAATAATGCAGATAATGCTGTTGGTTTTGATTGTGGTCTGAGATGATATGACAGAGCCGTATTGTGTGCTTTCTTCCATAATGAATATCCCAGCATTAAGTTGACCCGAGATATGAAACACTGTAGCGTCGGTCAGGAAATCTGAACAACAAGCCGAAGCCATATCCGCTAAGCGGATGATCTCAACTCTTGTTCCAGTCTTTTCGGTTATCAGCACATTTTCACGTCTAACATAGTGGTAGCGGGTGACGGATGGCACGGACAATATCAATCAGGACTGCAACTCTACATCTACATCATCTCACACACAATAATTTGCACACACACAATTCACAAATACTAGTATATGTTTACAAAAAAATGGACAGAGAATAGATGGACAGAGAATAGATGGAAGTATGAAATCTCCCAGGGGATGTCGGTTTTAATCAATGATTTACCGAGAAAAACAAATAGTACTTTGTTCTCTTCAATACATTTTTCCCCCCTAATTAACATTAGATGACAACGGGGCCTCCGGGATATTCAGTCTAGTCTTCAACTGTGCCTTGACTGACGATCAAGCAACAAATGAATAGCGAAATATTCAGAATCACCACCTTTACAAGACAGGGTTTAGGAAAACAGGGAGGGGGAAAGGGGGAGGAGGAGGTTAATAATCAGCCATCCAAAAAGAAAGTATGCAAATGACCATGACATCACCAGCCCAAGGGAGATCACTGCAACGAGAGGGACGGTGGAAACGGGGGGCCTTGGACGAATCCTTGGAGGGGAAAGCGGATATGACGTATTCGATCCTCACGGCTGGGTCCGTCTCTGGAGTGAGGCACACCCGGGGAAACTGTGTCCTCCTCGCTGAAACAGTGCAGGACAGTTCATTTTGTAATGTGCGACTGGTGATTGACACAAACAGATTCTTTTATTATTAAGCTTAACTCCAAATAACAAAGTGTTTTGTTTTGCGATGGTGAGCATGATGATGACACACGACTTCTTACAAGTAAATTATGTAGTTCGGTTATTTGACTATTGGACATCTACAATTTGTATTTCATGGCAAAACACACACACACACACACACAACACACACACACACACACGCACACACACCCCCGAAACAACTAAACAAAAAACTTGACTATTCTTTCTACCTCAATTAGGATTAATATCACCATTTATCATCATCACTACTATCACTATTATGATCATTGTTACTGTTATTATTATCATTATTATTATTTTAGTATTAGCGTCACTATAACTGTTGTCACAACTCATAACTGTTACAACTATCATATTTACTACTTTAAAACTACTATATTTTTACTTTAAGATATTTCTGACATTCCAACCTTCCACTTTTCCAGCCTCCTATATCATCACTATTATTACTATACAGTTACTATCATGATTATCATTAAAACTATCGATATATACAAACTGTTAATATACCTATTAAAATCCACCTCCATCCTTCCCATAATTTGGTACCCTCCTGATCCTCTTTATTCTTCCTGTCCTCCTCCTCCTCCCCCTCCTTTTCTTCCTCCTTCTCTTATTAGTACTGTTATTATCATTACTATTACTGACATTAGTTTTTCATTAAATTTTTGTACTATTTACCTTTATTATCATCACTATTGTTACCATTATAATTGTTGTTAGTATTATGATCATTATTATTAATCCGCCTATCCTCGGTCACAGACCAAGCTCTACGCGCTTTACAATAAACGCACTACCTCACTCACTCAACGGGCTGCCTACCCAGGTACAGCCAGCCGAAGAGCAGCCTACTGGCACTCATTCAGTCGTTTCCTGTACCATTCAAATATCAGTCACTCATTTTCATTTATCTCATTCATTCCTTCCAGTTTCTCACATAGGATGCATGCGATGTTTATACGTGTCCTCCATTTCCACGGTACACGATGGCACACAATAACAGTAAGTGACATTTTTTTGCGGCTTGGTAAGAAATACCAGGTATGGCTATCTTCAATCTACATCAATTTTGCCAGGGAACCCCCCTGATCTTTTCGATTTTCAAACGCCGTGGGTTCCTTTACACAAACGGGAACGAAAAAATGCTGTCTGAATGTCTCTGTGTGTATGTCTGACTGTCTGTCTGTCCGTGGTCAAAATGTTTTCCACTCGCTCCAGACAAAACTTCTGGACTGATCTTTCTGAAAATTTGTAGGTATGTTCATTTATGGGTCATGGATGGATGCCCAATGTTTTATTTTACCAGAATAGCTGTTACTAACGGCTATAAATGTAATTAAAAAAAAAAAAAAATCCTAGTCCGATAAGGGGGAATAACCACCGCACTGTCGAGTTTTTTCTTCCACTAACTGGAAATTGTCTCCCCTCTTTGTCACTGTATGGGAATACGTTTATATGTTTTGCATCTTGTTCCAGATTTAGGTTGATTGAAAATGAGGAAAAAAAAAATTGGAGTATTGTAAAATTCCTATATAGGGTTGGTTGTCCACCCACCCCCCACCCCTCTCCCAACTTCCGCTTGTGATCAGGAAAAAACTAGCAAAACTCACCCTCTTCCGTTTTAAAGCGTGTAAGATGTCCAATAATTGATGGTGGTCAAAAGCTAAGAGATGTGTTAGGGTTTTTTTTTTTTTTTCGTGTCATTGCATTCAACAATATTTCGAAACTTGTTTGTTTCATGCTCAACAGTATCTTCTTTTCAAAAAAAAAAAAAAAATGTTTTTCATATAATATTGCTCAGATATCTTGTCTCTTATACTCCAACAAAAAGCCATGGCATGGCATGGTAACCCTCGGTGGAAGGCGGCCCAACCAACTGTTGTAATCGATCCATTCAAGTTATAGGCAACACGCTGTCTACAAGTAGGATTTTGCACGTAAATAAAAACATCTATGATTATCCATGCAAGCGCTGTGAGGCCTACCATAATTTTGAGCCCAGCCTTAATGGTCAACAATACTGATTACTATGATTGACTTTTTTCCAAGAAACAAATCCACACTAAGTATTTGCCTTGTTTGAGGGGACTCTTCCCCGATGAAATCGCAATCTTCAAATACATGGACCTTCCCCTTGGTTGAATACACATTTCAGGCCTTTGCACTCACCCGGGCGACCCTCGGCTTTTGCGCCAGTTTCAAGGAAGACAAAATAAATCCTATTCTTTTATCTCGATTAACTTTTGTCTCTGCTGGGATGCCACCTGGGCTTGTACTTTTAGGACATACGAAGGAAAACTGAGGAAGAATTCAACTTGCAGGATAACAATACGAAATTCTCCCAAAACAATTACAACTTGCGCCAGTCTATGAATATCGACCCTTAAGCAAGGCCATGGCGCATTTATGTTTTTTGTTTTGAACGCATGATCTTTGCCAGCAATATATCCAATGCCATTGTAATATCAACTAATTTTTCAGTTGTGTGAAATATTAGTCAATACATATTGCCTCTATACTAGCCCCTTATTACCTTTCTTTTTATTTCCGGGCTTTTTTTTCTTTTTTTTTCATTTTTTTGTTGCACGGGAACTTCCTTGTAATCTCATCATATACAAGTCCCGTATTACTGGACCACAAAAAGAAACGTGTTGGACAAGCAGACGATGGTCAAAGGATCGGTATGCCAGCATAAGTGCCGCGAGTGAAAAAACAAGCCCAGGGGACGCAGAAATGGGGGAGAGGTATGGGGGGGCAGGAAAAACGAGATGGAGAAGGATCAGCGCGAAGCAAGAGAGTGCGCGAGAGCTATCTCTCTCGAGGGCACAAGAGTGTGTGTGTGTGTGTGTGTGTGTGTGTGTGGGTGGGAGTGCATGCTATGAATGCCTGAATGGTGGGTTTTTGTTTGTACCTTTTTTTTTTTTTATGAATGTGGCGATTAGGATAGGACATAAGTTTGCCTTAATGCTTGACTAATTTACTCTGTGGGTTAAGGCCTTGTGCTGTCTTTGTAAGAAACTGCACTCACTAAGCAAAGAGCGGAAAACTAGAGAGGCAGGAGGACAGGGGGGAAAGAGGCGACGGGCAGCAAAAAGAACCGAGGGGGTCAACGCCCAGCGGGATGGGAAACAAAAACAACGAAAAAACCAAAAAACCGAAGGGGGGGTGGCGGGGAAATAAGAAAAGCGAGAGAGAGAGAAGAGAGTAGAGAGAGCTCTCTCTCTCTATCTCTTCTGCTCGGGCTTGCCGGTTTTTTGGTTTTCACCAATATGCCAGTACGCTTTATGCAGTGAAGGCGTCACAAGCTTATCCAGGATTAGTCCATGCGTAATAGTGTCACATAATCAAGCCCTTGGGAAAAACGGCAATTCTACTCACACAAGAAATAAGAATGGACAAAAAAAAATTCAAAAACCACCACACACCCACACCGCACCCACAACACAACACACAACACACACGCACGGGCGGAGGAAAAAAAAAAAAAAAGGTAGGCTTGGGAAAAGAAAGAGTGGTGGGGTTAAGGGGTTGGGGGACGTAAATTAACAACAAAAAAACGTTGAATACGTCGGGGGGAGGGTGGGGGAAAGGTTGCGGGTAGGTTCGATTAATAACAACGGTCTGATCTGTTGACATGTACGAACATGCGAA